>JAHREE010000205.1:2362838-2383437 GCA_033628505.1 Tringa tobata
TCTCTGAGGGCTTACAGGGGTGATTCGCACGCCAGCTGGTCAGCTAGAGTGGATGTGGGGGTTGGTGACGGGCAGTACAGCAGGTGAAGTCTCTGTGAAGATCTTCTTCCATTAAATGCTCGTCTCAGATGTCAGAACTGCATCTCCTTGCACTTAGAGCTGGTGTTTGTGCAGGATTTGGGGTGTCCCTGCACTTCCACTTATGGATCAAAACCTGTGTAAATGCTCAACTTGGGCTTTGTGAAGAGATTTGGAGTTGCCGGTGCTGTGCTCTTGCCCAGAGGACAGATTAGAAATTCCACAGATACACAGTTTAAATGAGAAGTTGTAGTGACTGCTGTTTTGGTCACAGGGTCTTTCCTTGTTGCTTTTTTTCTCAGAAGTTGCTACATTTCCTGAAGTTGTTTTACTCTCAGAATAATTCTGGGTGGGATACTGAGGAAACTGAAAGATGTACACACACTTTTGTTTATAACTTTCAAGCGCAATGTTTCATTTTCACAGACTATCATCTGTTGGTATACAAAATGTGATACCTTCTGATTTTTGTTTCAATGTCAAAGCAATCTGGGTACACTTCAACGAAATTTTTTTAGGTCCAAAAGACACTCAAAGATGAGTAACAGTTACTGTTCTCAAAAACATTGTGTATTTACGCACCTCAGCAAGAATCGCATCTACATATCTGATAGTGTAACCTGACAGGGGTAAAGGTGTAGTGAAGGAACAAGGTTAAAAGGAATTCTGTAAAACATGTGATGTCTCTTGTAAGAGGTTTTTTTCAATCTAAGTTGGTAAATAATTATCATTGGTAATACCTGAACAGCATTGATGGGTGAGTTATCTGCTCTATTGCAAAACTTCTGGCTTAAAACTGGTCAACTAAATCACAAGAATTCTGTGAACTGTTAAGCAAAAGCCAACCAATTAACACTGTTAACTGTTTTTAGTGTTGCATGCAGCCATCTGAAATGAGATTCTCCAGTGTTCAGCTTTGTCCGAACAGCGAGGAACTGGAGTGTGTGCCTCAACCTTGTGACACCATTTCCAATCTCTTTGTGTCTCCATTCAGCAGCACTCTTCCCTGCTGTGACTAGTAGACGTGAGGGCATTTCTGTCTTGTGTTGCCTTTGTGTGCTTATTAAAAAAGAATCAGCAAATCTGTTGAGTGCATGTTTAATGTAACACAGATGTGGGCACACCACCGTTCATTCTGCTTTACAAATCTTCAGCTTTTTGCATTTCATCAGTGTTGCTTATTATTTACAGAACGTAACTTGAGACAGTAGAACAAATTTTTAGATTAAAAAAATCAAGTCGTGTGGAATGTTTTTAGCTGTCCAGACCAAACAGACCAGTTTGCCAAGGGGCTGATGGACTATATCAATGCCATTTATGCTAGTTCTAGTGGCACTTAGTTGAAAAGCAGCTGACCTTCTTATCACTAAGATGAGAATTATCTTTTATCACCAGGACGAATGTTTTAGTGTGGAGGAGCAGTGGGGACAATAAGCACTGTACTCTTAAGTACTTCTTCCATTTAAAAGCAAAACCAAAACCTAAAAATAACTCACAACCAAACCCACAACTCAGAAACTGCCAAGCCCTCCAGAAATTCACTGTGGTGCCTAGTACTTCTGTAGTACTTGTCCTTTCTAGCTGACCTGCTCCTAAGGCAGACGTTAGAAACCAATGTTCACTGATGGTCTGGTTTCTACAGATCAGGTCTGATTAAAAGGCCCTGTTCTTCCCTCATTTTTACAGTTAGCCTTGCTTGCAAAATTTCGGATATCTCTTCTCGCTGTACTACAGCAGGAGATACCACAGATGAATATTTACCTGAAAGATGGTTAATGTAAAAACCATTATGCAGTGTTGTTGCTGACTCCCATAGGGATGGTTATCTAACCTTCCTGAATGCATAACAGGGCAGTGTCTAAGTAAAAAGTTATTGATTGGCCAATAGTTAATTAAAAACTACATGATGCTTCAGATGTTCACTCTTTATAAACTTGTCAACAGAAGATACAGGTGCTGTAGAGAGGTTTAACAGCCAGTGGGGGGTGTCATGGATAAGTGAAATTTTGTCATTTTACTGCTTTTGAAAGTTAGGAAGTAGGACAAACAGCAAGATGTGAATTACACTGGCTGGAACTCTTTCTTTGGAACTTTGCCTCAACATTCTGTGTTTCATGAAGGCAAATACACACCTTTGTTTATTAATTTGTAAGAATCTAATACGTAAAAACAGACACTTGATCACCTCTGGTGTAAGTTCAGAAAGGTGACAATACTGTCATGTAACTGTACCTGGTACAGCTGAATCCTGTTTATACCTAAAAATAAATGTAAGTGGCAGAAGAGGTGACTTGAGTATTATGACTAGAGTCATAATACTTAACAGTGAAGTTATAACCACTGCATACAGCTGTTATTCTGTGGAATAATTTTAAGTTGTACACAGGTTGTGGAAGTCATCTATTTACCTAACCTTTAGGTTATTCTGATTCAGAGAAATGGTACCACTGGAAGACTATAGTTCTAAGACATTGCACTTTTTGCAAATGAGGAAGACTAAGTACCTTCATGCAGCAAATGGCATTTTTTAGCTTGGATGCATAATGCTGTAATTAACTAATGAACATCTAACCAAAACCAAAGCAGTGCAGCAGGACAGGTAAAGCAGTGAGAACATCTGTCAGCAGAGGTAAAACTGAAAATTTAACTGGTAACATTTTAGCAGCACTGTTAATGACAATATTTGTTATGGTTCTTAAGCCCCTGCTCTGTTTCTCATTCTTTTAGTTGGAGAATTTCCACTCTTCATTTCATCCTCCCTGCTGACAAACTGACTTTCCATCTTAGCATAACCATAGTTCAGCTGCAGTGAAGTCAACAGTTTTTTGTCTCTCCTGAAGTTTCTCTCAGAAAGGATTGGTGATAAGCCCTACTTCTGAGACACTGTAATTTGTTACACAGGTCAGGGATGTAATAATCTCATTAGCAAAATCAGAACTAACCAGAAAGTCATAATTATTATATAATAATAATTTAAATTGGCTGATGTTTTTCTCTGCTGTGCTGGAAAGCCAGTGTCTTTGGCTTCTATACCTTGTTTGCAAAATACATTGTTGATAGCAGCCAGAGCAATGACAGCCAAAAGACACGGAGAGGCCAGTCACCCAGTGGGGAGCAGCAAAGATGATACTAAGTCATGAATGACACGTAAGAGATGCTGTTCCAATAACATTCACTGCAGCCAAGAAGAGAAGGGGCACAAAATAACGTTTGTCACCATGAAAAGGCAAAGGTGTCAAAGACTCGAAGGAAAACAAATTTTTAAAGGGTGCATGGGTTGCAAGTCTGGGACAGGACTGCTGAAAGGGAAAGGTAACAAAGAAACAAAGCTCCAGAGAAAACATCTGCAGAAAGCAAAGCTTCGAAGGCAAGTACTCTTGTGTGCTATTGCCAAGCAGCTTAAAAAGAAAACGCATTGTTACATGGGATTTTTTTTCCTGTCTTTTGATCAAAAAGGATAGAAGCAGGTCATTGTACAGGATCTTCACAAAGCATCAAGATGAGAAGTAGAGAGCACTGATCAAAAGTGGTACATTTGGCTTGGAAAATTACTAACAGCAGTAGCCTGAAAGAGATATGAAAAAGCATGCAGCAGACCCAGAGTGATGGTGCTGGGAAAGGACAGAATAAAGCAGGGCTAGGCAGCCTGTAACACAATTCTTCAGGGGCAGGGCGTTCCAAAAGCTTAAAGGAATTCAGAATATTATTTTTTAACAAAATACTGCTAAGGGAGTAACCTAGCCTGCAATTCTTTAGCACTGTGGCCAGTACCAACCTCTGATGTCTGTTAGGCCACGTGTGTGTCTTTTATTATTGTAATTTTTAATAGACAGTGAAGAAAGGTAAAGTATGCTAAACCCTACTACAGAGACTCTAATGAACTGTGGATTTTTCTTTTGTCTTAACTGCATGTGCCTATTTCCATAACCCTTCGATTTTCAAACTACTGACACTATCCATCAATGTGAGCTCTCTCTAGGTTGATCCATTTTTGTTTCCTGTACAGAGAAGAAACAGTCAAATCAGTAAAACTCTGCTGATAAATGATCCCAAAATCTGCAGACAGTGTAGTCGGTTTAGGCTGCTCTTCTTCCTATTAATTTAGTACACCGCCTCTTAATTGTAGTGAGAAGAACTTCAGACATTTCTTTGAGATGTGTAACTTCCAGATGAAGTATTACAGAATCTACATGCAGTATCTGTGAAGACCTTGTATTTTTAAAGGGCTTGTCACACCTCATATTTCAAAATAAAGACAACCTTGTATGCTGACAGGTTTAAGTGGAAGGAAAAGTGCTGCTGCTTCACTAAGTCATGTCTCTGCATCTGTTTTGCACGTAGGACACAAGCGGAGAGAGTGAGAAAGCCACGCTGCTGTAGAGGACCTCAAGGGCTCTTGCCCCAGTATTCAGAAAGTCAAGCAGAAGGACAAGAACAGCTGTTCAAACTGACTGACAACATCCAGGATGAATTGTAAGTACTGACTTACTTACACAGCCACTTTAAGTAGTTCTGTTTGCTGCCAGTCTATCTTCACATCTTTGGGGAAGGAAGACGGACTAAAACTGCTTCACACGTACACACATGCATATACAAGTTGGTTGTTTTCTCTTGGTACTAATTAGCAGCAGAGCATGAGCAGCTGATGACTTCCACAGTGGCCTGTCCCCCGGCTGTGTGCAAACATCGCTGCAGGTGCCACAGGGCTCCTTTGGTTCCCTTGTTGCTAATTGCCATTAATCTCGTGTCACATACAGACTGGGGAGGAACTGTAGTTTATTGGCTCCTACTCCTATTAATGCCCCTGGTCCCCTTCTATCATTACGACAGATGAAATCTCATTAAGTTTCTAACTAATCATTAGTCCCTTTATCATGCATAATACATGTCCAACCTCACATGCATTGATAAAACAGGGGTGTGTTTTAACCCTGTACTCTTCTTCCTCTGTAACACCCGTACAGGCAGAACAAGTACCTCTTCCCTTATCTGGCCCTTACCTCCTGTTTCTCACAGCCCAAAGCCTGGTAGAGGGGCCTGTGATTCTGTGACAGCAGGGACCTGCACAGGGAGCACTCCGAGCAGGCTCTGCTGTAGATGTGAGAGGAGCTAAACTGGATGCCTGTGGTACATGTTATTCCTAAAATACAGCTGAAAGCCATGTGCCACTGTAGATTCTGCCTTCAGCTGCCTGTGAGGAAGAGTTTGTCACATGCCACTTGCTTGTGGCCCTGTGATCTTACACTCTCATTACCCTGTTTTCATCTCATTTAAGGGTCTTCATGCATATACAGTCTGGCTTTATGTAGGGAGATTGGAAAGAGAGAAATTTGTGACCAAAAAAAGTGAACTTTTTGCAGGAGTAGCCCATAAGCAGATCAGTGCACTTTTTTCATCGAGTCACACTGTTCATTCACTGTGACTTTCACCATTAGGAACATCATTCAACAAGAGAACAGTGTTTCTGGTCATGGAAAATAAGTACAAAATTATGCCTCTGACTTTTATCCTAGTATCATAATCAGAAACACATTTAAAGACCTGATTATTTGCATATTTTCCTTCAGAGTTAAATCCATAAAAGGGGGTTTAATACCTTGCTCTACTGTTCTAACTAAATGTTTCCACATTTTTTTCCAGTTAGGCTCACTGTTTCACTTCTGGAAAATATTGTGTAATTACTTCCTGATGTTGTTAAAAAACCCACAAATTCTCCAGAGATCTGGTTGCTTCTACTTTGTTCTACTGGATCATGTTTCATTTAATTTTTCATTTTATTAATTTGAGATCTTTTTAATAGTGTAGAAGTATGAGTTAAAAAAAAGAAGTACTATCTTGAAGTAGTATCTTAAAAGGTTAAATACCTGTTTTGTGAACTAGACACAGAGAAGAAAGTAACAGTTGGCAAGAGAAAATGGGTAATGATGCGTGACTCAAACTTAGAACAAAATGTAGAGCTTGAACTACAAATTAGCTAATGTTTCTGTGCTTCACCATTAAATCATTGACCTCTGTTTCCATTCCTCAAAATATATACATGACACCAGTAAAAATCTTGTATGGAAAATTAGATGTATAATCTGTTATTCTTACGGAGGAAATACAGACCCATGGTCTGATTACCCAGTTGCTTCCATTGAGCTTTCAGTGCGTCAGTTGTCTCTGTGGATGTCCCCCCTACAGTGGGCTGGAACACCATCCATCAGGGCAACGGCTGGTCTGCTTTTGGGGGTATACAAAACCTTCTCAAGTTTCTCAACTTTGCTGTGACAAGCGCTAAGGACAGTGATACAGCATTAGGGTTCACCTTTTTATCTTCTAGCCTTGCTGGAAAAGAAGCAAAGAAGCCAATGTGGCAGCAAGTTTCCTCTGGTTCTGCTTTTAGTGGAAGTCTGACCCAAGTCAAAACCAGAATCTCTGAAAAATACTGTACTTCCTTTTATGTGCCTGTCCTAAGGAGCAAGACTATTATTCTGCAGTCTATAATTGCTGCTCTATTTTAAAATTAATTTTTCTATGACACTTCATAAAAATATCAGCCATCCTACTTAATTTACGTGAAAGGCAAAACCTTACCCCAAAGTATTTGAACTCTGATGGAAAACTGAGGGACAACTGCTAGTTTCACCAACTGTGTTAACATTGTCTTTCACCTACTTTTTTTTAAGCTAAAATACACATTTTTGTTTATTTGTTTGGGTTGTTTTACTTAAAGGAACACAATTAAATTATTCTATCCCATAGTTTAATCCAAGGTCAGAGCTGGGCACAGTACATTACAGGCCTTTTTTTTTATTGGGATGGCTGCTCTTCTCAGCACTTCTATGAAAATCTAAGTTGTGCATCTGCTTTTACCAAGTTTGTGGAGACAAGGGCATTTGTCAGCTGTCAGGGCTGGAGGCAGAGGGCAGGGAAAAGCCAAGTTCAGTGCAGAATACCATCTTTCAGAGGACTATTAATAGAAAATTACTGGAATTACTCTTTTATATCATGAAAAGAAACTGTGATCAACCTCCTGAAATACTTTTGGCTATTAAAACTCCATTTATAGCTACAGGTTTATTTGAATATAGCTCAGAGTAATTTGTGCAAAGTGTTACTTAAACGGTAGAGCTGACAGTAATTTTGGAGATGGTAAGCTTTTCTGATCAACCAAAAACTCTTAGTACCAACAGTCTTCATTGATTTTAAAAACAGTGGTGTCTTTTGCAGAATATATTAGGACAACAGCAAACAGATTTGTACAAGCAACGGGTCAGAAAATAGTACTTTTGAAGCTACCTGACAGCACGAGGATCTTATTTTACAGATGCGCTTCAACTGCTGTGGGTTGTTGACAGAGCATTATTATGCTATTCAGCATTTTTAGTTACGATTTCATACTTAATTTCCTGAATTATTCAACATTTTAAAAAATGCACTAATGAGATTCATTTCAGTAGTAAATCAGAATTGGAGAAGTGGGTTTGCATTGCTTACTAGTATTTTTTTTTCACACATCCACCTTTTCAGCCATCATATTTCTCAATATTCTTCACTCACTCTTTTCTACCTCTACTATTCATCACTCGGACTAATCTCTCTGGGGAAACCTGCTCGCTGCTTAACCTTTCACCCCAGTGTTAAACAGCTAATTTCTCTTTTCTAGCTACTGATCCAGGCAGCAGGTTAAACTTGTTTTTTGTTTTTAAAGGCAAGGGAGGTGTGTGGTAAAAGGAAGCACAGTAGGTTTACAATGTGTAGAAGGATAATGCTCTTGTCATAAATGTCTGCAAACCTTTCACATATCGACAATGGAACTAAAGTTAGTTACAGTTAAACTTCAGTATTAGGACTTAGGAGTGTTCCAGTGCAAGGAAATTACTCTTCTCAACCCTCGTTAAAGGATATTTTTATATGCCCTTTTAATGTCCAAAGCTAGAAACCAGGCATTTAGTGCTAATATTTGATTTACAGCATGATCTTTTTAACTGGGTGAGAGGGTACTTCATCAGCTTAATTTTTTTAGAACAGCTTAAATTAAATACAGATGAATTGTACATGTTATGCTATTAGTTTTTCTGAAAGACTTCTAAAGGTCACTCAAAACATAACAGGTGAGGACATTTGTTAGTTTACTATTTTTAGCCTCAAGTGACTATTTTTTTTTCTATTTTTCATCTTTCCAGCTTCATAGCAGTGGAGAACATAGACAGCTATTGTGTTCTCATTTCATCTAAAGCTGTTTATTTCCTGAAGAGTGGTGATTACACAGACCGCGACGCCATCTTCCTAGAAGTCAAGTACGATGATCTCTACCACTGCCTTGTTTCAAAAGACCACGGGAACGTGTATATACAGTTGACGAAGAAAGCTGTTAATACCAGTAGTGGTGTAGCAATGCCAGGCCCATCCCAGCATAAACCAATGGTAAGGACCCAGCACCTATTGTTTCATTCATGCAGGGGTTTCTTTTCCCCTTTATGCTGAAAGTGTTTGTGGTCATTAGTGTTTGGTTTCCTGTGCTGCATAACAATGAAAACTTTGTTCTGTCAGCAGTGAAAACAGCTGCTGCTGAAAAGGTTTAGGTGACAATGGGATTGCTCCCTAAACTCCTGAGAAAAGTTCAAAGCAAAATCTAAAATATTCCTGCAGGCAGAAAAGTTATAGTAGAAAATGTATATTTACCTGAGAAAGGCTTTTAACTTTCATTTACATATATGAAACTTAAGTACTTTGCTGTCTATTTACTCTAGTCTTCTCCTCCTATACGTAGTAATTTTTTTTACTGCAAAATGTCTAAAATTGGAAAGAGTGTTATTGTCATGCATGTACAAGTTCATCAGAACTCTCACTTCTAAAACCATTACAGGGTTTTTTTCTTCATTACAGTAGTTGCTCAGGGGTCTGATTTACAGGCAAGGTTACAAGCTCACCCCTGACCCGTCAGTTTACATTCCAAACAGACAAGCCAGATAAAAGGTAGGAGGGGAAGCAAAGGAAATAACTTCAAATATTGCAAGATGTTTCTGCGCTCATCCTAAAATACCTATCTCTATTTACCTGTCTCTCCCTCCCTCACTCCTTCATTACTTCAGCCTCAGCACTGAGAAGGAATCTCCACTGAAACATTTCTGTTCCTTACAAGGGACTTCAAACCTAATCCCTTCAGTTACTGAAGTAATAAAAAATATTCTGCTTTAGACAATAGTAGTACCATGTTAAGAAAAATCACATTTCTCTTTGCAGGTGAAAGTGAAATCTGAAGATATTGCAGTAAAGCTATCTCAAGAAATAAACTATGCAAAGAGCCTTTATTACGAACAACAGCTTATGTTAAGACTCAATGAAAATCAAGAACAATTAGAGCTGGACTCCTAAAACCTCTTCTGTACTGCCAGAGTGAACTGCAAGAATCAGTCTGGAGCCAATCGTCTTCTGTGACTGCAAAAAATACTACACGGGAAGAAAAATGTACGATTTTAATATTTAGCTAAATGGAATCATTGTGCATAAGAAAACAAGTGAGGTGGGCTATTTTTTTTTTTTTAAGCACTAGTTGTATAACAAAGATATAGTTGAAATGCATTTGGTTCTGGGAGAAGCCCTGTATTTTGCTAACATGTATATATGTAAAAGTGTTTTGTGTAAATAAGAAAGTACAGACCAGGGTGTTGCTACAGAAGTCTGTTTACTGTGTAAAGAAATTAAAGAAGTTATACTGAGTCTTACTGCACTACCTGAAACTAGCCATTCTCTCTCTCTCTTTTTTTCTTGAGAAAACTGATTTTCACAGTGCAGGAATGTAGATAAACATTAAAAAAAAAATAAAATTAAGAGTTAATTGCAGCTGTTGAAGCATAGATGTCCTGCAGTTTGGAGCTTTAGCACTGTGCTTAGGGTGCATTGTTTGGGGTTGGTTGTTGGGTATTTTGTTTTTTTTCTTAAATCACGAGTACTAGTGTTCCCCTGAAATTTCATCCTTGCTTTTAACCAAAAGAAAAAAAAATGAATTTTGTTAAATACTGCAGTGAGGACTCACTAATTCACCTTTTCAATAAGCTGGAAAGCTGATTCTGTTTTGAATACAGCACTCAAACCTAGCAAAGTCTGCACCTCTGAAGGCCCCTGCTTCTAAGTTGTTTTTAAAAGAATTCAAGTGAGCAGTCTTGGAAATCAAAAGCTTTACCTTCACTTCTTTCCTTCACTGGGATTGAGTAAGTGTATATAGTTGGCCGGTTTGTGTGCAATTCTGTTAGCCTTGGCAATGCCAGGTGGGGGGAGAAGAAATCATCACATCATTTGTTTTCATCACAATCTCTTCAAAATTAAAACTTTTTGGAATAATAAAAATAACATGCTTTTTCAACTGTTGTACATTAAATCAGTATTTGTCTCATCAACTTTAACCAAACTGAAGATGGAGGAGTGAGTGTACTTACATACCTTCATTCGCAGCGACTAGGAACTCTCAGCCACTGCACTGAATGGCTGCTGTGCAAGGTTCAAGTGTGAATACACAACATTCCTAAAACTCCTGAGTAACCTAAATGCTAGAAGTATTATTTTGTAAACCTTTGACTCAAAGGAAGGAGTCCACTAAAGCTTTATTTTCAACTTAGTTTACCTTTAAATATCTTTTCGTAAAGGCATACAGGAATATTTTTAAACTGAAGGTTAGAATTAAACCGATTCTCAACTCCTGTACAGCGAAAGGCAAAGGATTATTGTATACGGAGAAAATGTGGTATCAGTAGATGTGTGCATGGTCTCTGACTGGAAATCAAAATCCATAAAGGTCCATTACGCAAATGAAACTGATTTAATGCATCACTTTTGTATATTTCTGTGTATAATTTTTAAGTAAAATAAGGAATTCAACAAGTGCATTGGCTCAACGGTACTTTAACACATCAGTCCTCTTGGACTCTGCTACTGAGACTCCCTGCTTCTCTCCCCTGTAAAATCCTGTTTAATGCAGCAAATATCTAGCTGCTAAAGATGGTTAAGTAGATGGGGAAGGAAAATAAAAAGTAGTTCACAGCTCTGTGTTGAGAATTTACACAAGAGTGGCCTGAATACTTAAGTTTTGTAACAATTATATAAGAAGCTGACACGCAAACACCTAAAAAGTAGTATGAGTTACCTGAACTCCGGGAGCTACAGTAAATAATTACTCTATTTTTTGTATTTTTTAATTTCTTTTGGACTGTGCCTAACCTGTTTCTTTGACTGTCGATAATGATTAACCAGAACATTGTTTAAACCTTTGAAAAGTGTAGCTACTAGCCTAGATGGCGTATAACTGGCTTAGGTTATTCCAGTATGCTACAATACTGGTCCCCATACAGTGCTCCTCTTGAGCGTGGTGGCTGCAACTGCTCACTCATTTAGAGACAAGGCAAAGTTTTTTTCCTAAGGGTACCCCCAAGTGCTGATTACAAGGAGTGATGTACACACACAGCTGAAAGAGGCATATTGCCTCATTTAGCATTCCAAACCTAATTGAATCAGAACTTTGTGTTTTTAAAAGTGCAAATGATGTTATTTATTGCTGTAACCCAACTATTTTTATAAAATTTCAGAACTTGTACTATGGACTTCCTATTGCTATTGGCACTACTAACATTATTACTCAGTGAATAAATAAAACTTTCAGATTCCAGGAGCCGTATTCAAAAGTAGTTTTCAGAGGATGTGGAGAGTAAGTGCAAGTCTCCAGCTTTCACTCAAATTCTTAAGAACTGAAACACAAGCTGTAAGCAGACAAGACAACTTAATAGTTTCATTTACCAAATTCTGCAGTGTTCTTCAGATTTTGAGCCTTATGAAGACAGTGTGCTTACCAGCCTTAGCCTGGTTTCACGGGAGGAGGTACGACTGCTGCAGCAATGAAAGCAGATTCAGAATCTTCAAATTTCAGAAGCTGGGAAGGAAAGAATTCACTGATGAGAGATGGTAGGATAGCTTTCTCCCTCTGCCCACTGTCTTTAGCACACAGCCAACACAATTCAGGGAAGACAACGCTTTTTCATGCCTCTTGGATCAAGTCTGTATAGAAAGCTGTTCAACTTCACACTCTAATAAAGATTAAATAACCCATCAACAATGCAGGCAGTATTTCAAAAGCCTTATTACCCATGCAGAGATATGCTGAGGTAGAAATACTTCTCTTCAGTCTGTTAGCTTTGATTTTACCTATATTTTGCTGAGAACTTGTTCTCTGCATACTCTGACCAACTGTTTTCTTGCTAGAGTTGCTGTTGAAGAAATGTAAAATAAAGATTATTGACATAAGAGTTATTTCACCATAATTCTGGAGAAGTGTAATAAATTGATTCCACCCACACTCTTCATGTGCCCTTGCTTGCAAAACTATTAATTATGTGCAGGAACAGAAAATTACTGTAGAGGACAGGAATGAATAATTCTCTTAGACACATGCCTCTTGAGTGGCAGAACAGCCCTCAAGAGTGTTTGAGGTAAAACCTGGACAGGTGCCTGGATTGCTGGTTGTCACTGCACGTCAAACACAGACTTACACTGCATTTCTCTGACTTGGATTCTCAGATAACTTGCATTTTAGATGGTCTAATTTTCCAAAAGTCATTTCAGAGTGGGAAATCTAAATGCTAAGCTATTTAAACCTCAAAAGAAAAAAGCACATATTTTAAAATAAAATTCAGACAGCTTTCTTACACAACTGGATGACCAGCACAGCTGATAAATGCTTTTCTGCTACAGTAATGCCTCACAGTACGTCACCTACTTGAGCTATACAATGCCAGAGTTCAGTCAAGCAATATACTTAAAGAAAAAATAAAAAATTCTGCTCTTTAGGTATTAATATAACTTTATGTGGGGAAAAAAATGTATCCTAATATTTCTAACACTTATCCAGACCCATGTGTTCTGCTGTCACTAAAATAAGACAGACTTGTGACTGCATTAGGTAAGCAAGTTTTTAATGTGCAAGATACGCAGAAGAACACAGATGGCAATGTCATTTTAGTCTAGAAGCAATTCTGGACAAGCAGAACTACAAAAGTCCTTTCTGTTCTGACCTAAATCCACAGCTGTGGCTGCGAACTTCCGTTTTGCTGCCCTGTATCTGACAAAGAAATCAAAACATGGAGAATTTTTTTTTTTTTGGATCATATTGTTTTAAGCTCTATGATATAGGTAACAGGAATGTGACAAGGCCACTAAGAGACCCTTTTTCTTTTCTTTTTTTCCCTGAGGAAACAGGATTACTGGTAAACAACCTGGTAATACAAAACCAGGTTTGGTATCTACAAAGATAGAGGGAACGTGTGTAATATGGCTGCTAAAAGAGGCAAACCCCACACCACTCACCAATATATGACTTTGTAACCACATGCAATTCCTAGAGACAGTCCTCAGCTGGTAGCAAGATCTAGCACAGTACAGGTCGGAGGAGCAGGTAAGGTAAAGTAAGGCTGTCACTGGAAGGAGGAAAATTAATCACCTTCTGAAGTCATAGAATAAACTGGAGAAAAATGTTTAGTAACTTTTAGGCAGTACTCAAACATACACTTACGCATCTTACTATGGTATGATCAGGCTGAACCAGACTTCTTGTTATAGTCATTACTGGATCATAAACAATTCTGTTACCTACTTAAACGTAACCATTTATAAATAAAGTCTAGGCAGTGAAACAGGAAATAAAAAATGTATGCCTGAAATGAGGTACAGTGTGAAAGATGTGAACAACATCCTTCCCTTTTTTCTGCTCAACAGATTTCCAATAAATCAGCTAGATGGTACTATCGGAACAGCTTACATTGTGAATGCTGTTTACCAAAAAAAGTGCAGTGCTTACATTTTTGTGGAGAGAATATAAGTGGCTAAATGGTCCACATCTCAAAACAGGAAAATAATCATAACATTTCCTTATGACAAGGAGGCTTTGATCTGTTTGCTACCCTATCTCCTAGACTGCATGATGTTTTTCAGCATTTATCTATTTTTCTCATCAATAGAATACTTACTATCTAGAATACTAGGCCAACTATATATATTTTTAACTTTTTTTTTTTCTCTGTAACACAACTTAGCACTGACCTGTTTCCTACAGTGCACACATCACTAGATGATGACTCCTCTAGGAATAACCTTGCTTGCTCTGCTTCTTTTCTTAGAAGAACATTCCTCTATTTGTCAATCACAATGATTTCACCTCTGGCACCTGGGTCTGAAAAAGCAGGTTTCAAGGAGTATACTCGCTTCAGGTTACAGGCTGCTGCAAAGATAGTAACAAACAAAAAAACACCCACATCAAAACACATTTTAATTAGGTCAGCAGTTGCTTAAAATCCACTTATACAGCTTGGTTTCTTACAAAGAGTAACACTGTGTGTGTGCACTTATATACTTCTTTAATGCCTACCCCAAATGTATGTATGTACATCCATACTCCTACTTTTTTTTTATTTTTAAACTTATCTTGTAGAGTGATGGCCATATTCCAAATTATTCTTAAGAGGATAGTTGTTAACAAAGAAGGAACACAGTCTTATTTTTCCTGGGGTGGGGGGTGGTGGGGAAAACACACAGTAAAACTATGCCCAGAGCTTTGGATTCCAGCCTGGAGTTCTGTAAAATTTAGGCTTGATGGTAGGCTCTTAACCAGTACATGTTATAGTACTTAGTTTTATCAAATGTAGGGCTAGGACCAACACACTTCCAATTCCCCACTTGTATCATTGGTTCAACTTTATTACAGCCTATTTATTACAGTCTACTGGTAGCTGGTCTCTGCCAGCCTTAAAAAGGGAACTGGGACAGCACAAAGCCATCTGCCTCAGTAATACCATAAAGTTACCTAGCTAAGAAAATGTTTCTTAGGACACAGATCAGTTTGACTGAACTGTATGCTTTTCATAGCTCTCTATCAGCAGATTTTCTGAAGTGGGAGAGTGAGAAGAAAAAACCCAGCACCAGATGTGTATATAAGGCTGGGCTCTCGCACTGTGACTGGCTTCACACGTGTCTCATAGATGCAAGAGTCCAGTCTTAATCCCATGAAAGAAGGCTTGCCAAAAGGAAAAAAAAAAAAAAAGTTACTCATTAACCACTGACAAATATTGGGGGCAAAAAAAGTTTTTTTCTGCTATGTTCGTCAGTAGAACTACAGCACATTCTAGGAGAGAAATAAAAATAATCTTGGAGCTAAATGCAGTTACATAAGAGATGCATGCCTACTGCATTATATCAATTCTATTAATGCCTGTTGTACAGTTAAGTTGCCTCAATGCAATCAGACACCAGAATCACAAGGGGTTTTTGGTTGGGGGTTTTGGTGTTTTTTTTCTGTAGCTGACAGGCTATTGCCCAAGCAATGTGCTCAGCACAAAGAGTTCTCTCGCTGGATAAGAATAACCTTGCACCTCAGGCCTACTCTGGTCTGACTCAAAAGTACTAAAAGGCCATGAGAGAAGTAAACAGCTTTCATGTGCATTTACATTTTGGATAAATGGATGGGTCACACAAAGGACAAGGACTGTGTATGGGAGCTACAGAACAATTGTTTCTGCACACTGAAAATGCCAGCAAAAAAAAGTCCCCTGGATGCTGCAGCTGTAGAGAATTTTTAACAAATAAAAAACTGTCATACCAACTGTCCCTCAACCCACAGCAACAGCAAACATTTGCTTTGACCTGGGAGGTGACTCACCGCACCTAATGACTGTTTCTTCAAGGCCCTTAGCAAACAATCGACAATCAGCAGTACAAACCACTGGATATATGAATAACGTAGCAAAAAAACGGTGCCTGCGTATGGGGGGGGAGCAAACAACCTTTTGCAGGATAAGACACCCCTCCACTCTCACCCCCCCAGCCTGATTTTGGTAAGGTCAAGCCCCTGATGCAGCAACTCAGACACCAGGCAGAACACCACCAGCGATGTTTTCCCTCTGCCAGTGTGCAGTTCTAGGCTCTTTGAAGAATCCTTCCTGTGCCAATATATTTTTCAGGATTTCTTTTAATCTCAAAGTATGGAGAGAACAGTATTTGAGGTCAACATCCCAGAAATGTGAAGATTATACTTAGCACTATCTTCTGTGCCACGATATGCCTCTCTATTTGTGGTATAACAGCAGTTGCACAATGACCCTTCAGAGGATCCTTACACCCTGTGTTCAGACAGGTATATGTACAATACAAGAACAGGATACCGTATATAAATGGATAAAATTATTCTTTCTGACCTAGTCTGGTATAAACCTGATCTCCAATCATGCATTTTACTTGCTACCTGTATTAATTTCCTCTAATGCTTCTTAAGGGCTTCTCTAATCTGTACCAGCCTCAGTATGCAATGGCATGTCAACTGGAAATTTGACCACCTTGTTGGTTTCAGGACAGGAGAATCCATTACTCACAGTGAAGCTAGTTACTACTTGTACATTTTGGTTCACTGACATTAATTCCAACTGCTGATCCTACCCATTAAAAAAATACTTTAAACCAAACCAATATCCACCTGGAGAAACTGTTGCTGACAACACGTTGTGAGCAAAAATAAACAGCTGCCAAGTTCATAATCACACCGAGATCACACCAAGAGCTGACATTTATATGCAGGTTTAAGAGCTAACTCCCCAGCTTTGAGCTTCCTGATTTCAAATGCTAAATCCACATAACACATAGACTTTCACCCCCCTTTCTTTCTTCTCAGCAGCTACCTTTTGCCTTCTCCTCTGAGCACATACCAGAGGGAAGCTGACGTGCAAAAGAACATGTATTTATACACCAGAAACCAAAAATACATCACAGGACACGCAGAGATTCCCACAGCATCAGCAGTGTTGGATATACTCAGAATTTGAAAGACAAACATCCATTATCAAAGCAGCGGTTACATGCCTGTTTGAAATATTAACCATCAAAGCTGGGCAGCTCAGCACTGCGTGTGTGCCTGAGCCTTAGCTGCATATTCACCCAAGATTATGGTATTACCACAGGACCTGTTTGCTGTGGGTTCCTGTGGGAGTTTGAAATAACCCACACACAGCACAAGAATTCACTTTCACACCTTGCACACACAAGGTGCCTTCTAGACTCATGTTGGTAACTGGACTGCTATGGGGGAAAAGCAAGGTTCTGTGTCTTTCATGCATAACTGTTAAAATATGAGCAATTTGTGACAGAAACCATACCACTGACCAACTGATGATCAGTGCAAGCACAGCACAGTGCCTGCATATTCCACAGAACCTGCACCCTTTCTGGTTGCATTTGGCAACAACTCTTCCCACTACCTGCACTGAACAAGCATAGTAGGCAACAGGTTTCCACCGTGTAAGCAACAGGTTTCCACCACAAGCAAGACACCCAAAAGAGCCTCAGGACTTGCTCTCACAGAGACAAGCAGAGAGGAGGTATTTCTGGAGGTCTGGCTCCTATTCAGAAGAGAAATGTTTCCCTTGGCTTGTGAAAGTTGCTCAGACTGAGAGCGGTAACAGGCTGAAGAAGCCAGCTTTCCATTCCCTGTTCCATTACTCTTTTTGATTGGCACTTTAATGAGGGCGCTAGGGGTCGACCCCCTGCCAGGGGGCCGGTTCATGCCCCGTTTATCTCACAGTCCATGTAAGACTAAAATAACACGCCAGGCTGAGTTTCACTGGCTTGTGATCCAACAGCCCACCATGATGGATTGAGTGACTGCAGCAAGTTGGCAGCTAAAGTGTGTTGTAACAGTATCTTTCTGTCAGCACAACACAATGGATTTGCTGATTCCCGGGTTTTCCCAGTGTTCACCGTTACCATCAGCTCAGAATTTTCTAAAGTTCATTTTCCAGGGGGCTGCAAAGTGATAATAAATAACATACCAAAGGTTACGCCAAGCTTTTCTTCCCCTCAACTGTCCTACTGCTGACAAAGTAGGAGTTGTGGTGCCAGCTTTACTACATACACAAGAACAGCCGTAAATTCACTTGCTTTTCCAGAAAGGAAGAAAGGGGGCAGCTATATTGCTCTTTTCGTGTGAGCTCATTCTGCTAGGCCAACACATGCTACACAGGACTTTTCACCCCTGAACAGAACAGTGAATACAATCCAACACAAGAGAAGGTTGCTATGTAAAGCAGCTCTGTCCAGAAGAGCTGTCGGTTTATTTGGGGGCTAAGTTCACAAGCTGCAGAAACACAGCTAACAATCTACAGTCCTTGTGATTATCTCACTGATTTGCATGGCTTAGAACCATCAAAATAACTCATAAGTGAGCTAGAAAATCCAGGAACCCTGTGCAAGGGATGGATTATGCCTTAGATCCCTTTCTTTAGTATTAGATTAGTATCTCCTCTACAGGAAAACCCGAGACAAGAGGGTTTTTTCCTTTAAAAAACTGGGGTATTAGGAAATTGACCAAATTTTTATTAGTCATCTGAAGAGGTACTCTATGTCCTCATATTAACTAAGACTGTGTCTCTGTGCCCTGTTTCCTCAATATATTTCTCATTCTCCTCGCCACTGTCTGTGAAATGAACAGCTCATCTCAAATACTGGGGACAACATCCTTATTTTTGGCTGTTGTCATCCCAACCCCTCCCAGCAAGAGTGACCAAGCGAGCTCCATAACAAAAGTGGCTTTTCACTTTCTGTATACAGATTTTTGACAGCACAGATTTCAACAAGCTCCCATCCCTCAAAATCAGATTAACACCCCACCCCTGGGGCTAATAAATAGAGAGAGTGAATGCTGTTTCCGTTGCTTAGGGGAGAACAGCTCTGTAGATCCATATAACTGTATGTCTGCAGTTTTCCATTTCTTGAAGGCCTTGCAGAAGGCCTTGCACAAGACAGTCTAACACAGCCGAAACTATCTCTAAAACCAACTTCAGAACTCCAGCTCCTCTAATGTTGAGGTGTTCTGAAATGTCTCATTCTGGGCATCCAGAACTGATCCAGCTTCACCCTTTTCCCATTTCTGGGACTCTAGATCCATCTAACTGGGCAAAACCAAGTGTGTTCCTGTTAACGGAAGAAATAACTAAGAGAATGAGCAAGGAAGGCAAAAGAAATGAGAATACAGATGCGGAAGAGACTCAGACAGGCAAGATCAAGGAAAAACACACAGAGATATGACAACAGAAGAACATGAAGGGCAAAAAGGGCCAGACTGAGTAGCTGCTTGAAGAAACTAGAACTGCTCTCAACAGCAACTTACTGTTTACATTGACAATACAAATCACTGCACAATACAGACTGCAATTCACAGTGCTTGAGGAACAAGCCTCCTAAGTTGAAGACCTTTATTTGTGAAAGGGAAGAAACAATCATAACTACAAACTGGAAGAGCAGCAGCACATGGGGTCGCTACTGGTGCAAGTCTTTGCTAGTGCAGAGCACGTAATTAGTGTAATTCTTTGCAGAACTCCTCTAGACAATCCAGTTTGTAGTTTTGTGCACCCCAACACTGTAGCCTGCAGACACATTACTCATCTAGCTTTGAACTAGCTACCTCAGAGACTGCCAACACCACCACCACAGCAGGGTGAAGTAGATGTGGTGTGAATGTGGTTTGAAGTTTTGCTGAAGCTGCCAGTAGTCAATCTATCTACCTTGCTAGTTCAATTCCAGCTCCTATCTGCCTGCACAAGTTGCTGCAGCCGAGCCCTTAATGTTCCTCTGGGGAGAGCGAGATGCTTACACCTCAGCACAGGAACACAGAAGAGGGCACACCAAGCGTAAGGCAGAAAGCCTGGGAATTATTAGAAAAAACGAGTGGGTGGGAGAGCTCAAGGGACCAGTGGGAGGATGCGGGAAATCAGTAACACTGATCTGAATAACTGGTAACAATTATTAGATCTTTTTTGGTATGAATCATCTCTCAGAGACTCATCATTTAAATGATGTCACTCAAGGGATAGTAAAAAATACAGTAGAAGAAACAAGCCTGCCATGACACAAGGGCTTTGAGCCACAAGGTGAACGATCAAACAGGTCTGGGAAACTTCACTGACACATCTAAAAGGGAGCAACTTTTGTGGAGAATATACACTCTGACAGGTCAGACAAGCAAATTTGTCTTTAGGAAGATTATGATGTTACTTAGAGCTCTGCTGAATCTGCTTAAACTGATAGAAAAGGAGTGGTCTTGCTTATCTGATGACCACTGAACTTGTCCTTGCCCCATCCCCTCCCCAGAGGGGATTTGAAAATACAGGTTGTAAAATTAGCCAGCCAGAACCTTTCCAAGGGAACAAAACAAACCCAGAACAACAAAACCAAAGCCCAAAACAAGCAAACAAAAAAAAAGTGACTTTGAGCAGAATCGATTCTCTGACTGGGCTCACCAAACCTACAAAAATGCAGCTGTCGTTGCAGGGGAAGGGGCAGCAGAGAGCAGTGCTGCCTTATGCAGATTTCAACTATTACTTTTATCTTCTTAAAACAACTGCATGAGAAGAAAATTGCTTTGATAACAATAACAACTAGTAGCATCAACAACAGGCACGCTCAGGAACTCAACAGCAACCACACTACAGTTCATACTGCCTTTCTCTACACCTTC
>JAHREE010000205.1:2388380-2467362 GCA_033628505.1 Tringa tobata
AAAAAAAAAAAAAAAAAAAAAAAAAATTGCTAACATGTGGAATCTATTAGGACGTTTCGAAGGAATTCGCGTTCATTGTTTCGCTTGAAATATAAAGGTTATAAAACTTAATGGCCGCATGACAGGGAAACTATATGAAACACTCGGAGATTTACAGAGCAACTGTTATGCTCTTTAGGCATGTGGGCTGAAAATTGCTTTACAATAGGCAACGCAACCTGTGGTTTGAGCGCTGAGGTTTTCTGGCAGTTTTCTTTTTTTCTTTTTTTTTTTTTTTTTTTTTTTGACCTTGCAGACTGGTATTCAGTTACCACAGCAGCTCCAAAGTAAAACAGAAACACAGCTTGTATCTTCTTTCAAGTATTTATTTCTTTTGTCCTGTTAACATCAAATAATGAAAGGAATTGTAAGGATTTTGAAGGGGGAGTAAAAAGAATGAAAGCAGGAGAAAGGGAAAAAAAATACCAACATAATGGCTTATTTCTCACAGCATGTGCAGCGCAAATGAACAGTAAACACATACCATAGAAAAATGCAAACAAAGGCTACGTTTGCTAAAAGTTCCAAGAAACAAACCCATCATGACTGCCCCCAAGCAAACATTTCTGTGATTAAATCCTCAGAGCCTTCCCATTTCTAGGCCAGTTGAGCCCAGCAGATATCTTCCCCCAAAACACACCTCGCCAAGCTGGCCGGGAGGAGCCAGAGGGCCAGCTTTTCAAGCCTTGTTTTGGTTTAAGGCATGGAAATGTCGCAATTACGGCATTAAGAGGAAGCTGTAATCTAATCTAAAAAGGTCAAGTACAAGTGTGAAAACCCAATTACAAATTTGCCAGTAGGGTTTGTCTATACAGAGCGACATAATTAAGTAAGCAACAGTCCATGGGCAAATACTGTATTTTGCTGTGCTCGTCAAACCCGGATCTTGCCTCTGAACCGTAGGGCTGGGACTTATCACCTAAGTTACTATCGCACAACGGCTTTAGGGTGACCCTAAGGGTTATACCATCAGGGCAATCAAATATGGTCTCAATCTGTGACACCAAGCAAGACTGTACAACGTTCTGTTTCACACATACCCTCTGTTTATAATAGAAACTGAAATGTTCTGTCAGGGCAAGGTTTGCAAAAGGGTACGTCAAAATACAGCGCTAGCAGTTTTGATATAGGAGTTTCAAATCCAAAGAGTGAAGAGGGCAAATATGAACACAGGGTGAATTGAATTATGCTCAGCAGCAAGCACACCCTTTCGGCTAATGCACCTGCGTTCTCAGTGCATGCAGACAGCCTGCTCTTTTTCTACATTTGCCCGCTTTCCAAATTTAAGTGGCAGCACAGCCTTATTTCACCTGTGGTTTTATTTTCATAAATGAACTAGGGGTGAGTATGCAGCAAAGTAATTCCCAAAGAATTATAATGCCATTCCCCTCATATGGAAATTTGCCAGGCCCTGATGTCAGGAGGTCACTGTTATGTTAATTAAGTATTTCCAGGATCAGGACAGTCTGGGTTTTTTTTTCCCCTGATGTCAGAGAGAGGGGTGAATCCAGTGAAAGAAACAAAACTGAACTGTGAATATTTGCTGCTATAAGTAAAGGCAAATGCACTTTTGACAGTATCCCAAGTTAGTGTTTTTTTCCCTTGAAAACGTCTATAAAGCACGTTTTTGATCGCAAGATTGGAATATGTCATGAGAACGCATTCAAGTATGCATTTGCATTAATATTGTTGCCAGAAGCCATCTCACAGTCATCATCAGACATACTGGAGCCCCTAGAAAGCTTTCTGTGGGATTGGAAGGCATCCAGCCAGGGGAAAGCAAAGCCACCATGTGATTTGGATGGCCAGTTCCACAGGAAAGCTATACATTAATGGATGGCAAGCACTCAAAGTGGTAGTTATGGTGAATAGCTTGTGAGCATATTGTTGGCTGAGAACCATTAAGTATATAATGTATTTGATAAATGAAATTTTGAAAGAAGTCTATTTAAAAATAATCCAGTGAAAGAAAACAGGCTAATTTTACAGCCCATGTTAAACAGCCCTGCTAGCCGTAATGATGATCACTAGAATATGAGTTGCTCATCCAGCCTTAGAGTGTATCCAACATGATAGGTACTTTCTACTGCAAAAGGACACTTTTAGGTATCATTAGAACAGTCTATTTTAATATTTCTGAATGTTAATTTATCAGAAGAAATCAAGCAGCAGTGCTGGATACCTGGCAATTCAGGGCTTGCACCATATTGCCATTATTCAGACAAATGGACAGGGTTCGCGTGCTTTACTGGGTGTTTATTTTCTACGTCAGTAATGATCTAAGAACGCCACTAGATCTACAGTTCAGTTCTTTGTCCCAGAAAGTGGGAATGTTGCATGTAAACCTACTGTTTGCACTCTGGACTTTTCATGCATATACTGCCCATTTCAGCAAATTTTCCTTTTTTCACAAACTTCTAGTTTGTGATTTCTCCCTTTAACAATAACATGAAGTTGTGGCCAGCCAAGTCCTTCCCAGTTCCAATTCAAATCCAGTAGGTGTTAGAAAGAATATGCAGTGATCAACTCGTTAGGCAGAAGTAATGCTGGCTCTCTTCTCTGGACTTTGGTAATTTAGTGCTTTAAAGGAAGTTAATCTCAAAGATTTAGGGCAGTTTGCATTAACAAGAAGGTGTGGACACAGGCACACACAGGTGAGAGATTGCCTGAAGGGAAGGCGCAGAGATGAATAATCTGTACGCACAGCATTCTGGCTCAGAAACTCTCAAAACACAGTCCTCCCCAAGAGGAACAATTGGAAGAGACAGACAAAATGATGAAAAATGAAGGGATCAGCAAAAATCAGACCTAATATAAACCCAACTAAAATAAACTCAGCACGGCTCCTGTGGCTCATTCAAAAGAAGGTCTTCTGTGAGAGTTCATTTGCAAGAACTCAGTTCACAGAAGAGTAAAGATAGAATGTAACTTCCTCTATTGTGTGCCATTAGGAACCACTGGCAAATCTGGCTGACAACATGAAAAGGTTTTTAAAGTGAAAGACTGAAGATTGCAATGCTACCTACCAGACTGCATCACAGGAAACGTGACATCTCCAGCCAGAAAGTGTCAGTGTGCCTAAATACTGGGCTTAAGGGTTTGAAAGAATTAAGATTATTTTCTCAATTGATGTAGGGAATGAGAGCTCTGAGGAGTACTTGTCTGAATAATAAAAAAAAAAAAAAAAAAAAAAAAGTGCCTAGTTTTTACATAAGAAGACTTACAATTTGCAATTTCTTTGAACAGAGGGGACATGTATCAGGAAACTTATTTTTAAAACTGGAATGAAGATGCATTGATTCTGTGTGTTTAAAATTATCAAAATGAGGTCAGAATGTTCAATGCTATAACCCTGTAATCATGGAAGCAGAGCATTCTATTGAATGCTTAATCATAGCTGTTTGTACCTGATTTCTTTGGTTTTTAACATATGTAGCAACTTTTGCTGGAGGACATCAACACTTCTTTTTTTAAATATTATTTTTCTGTGTCGGCATCAGATCCCTCCTAAAGAAATTCAGGGCTATATTTCATTTGATCAACATGTTTGTTAAACCTCAACAAGTCAACAGAGAGGATGAATGTGTTTTAGGGTTCAAACTATTATAATAATTGATGTGGGTGAAGTTTTTTTTTGCAATAGCAGACAAAGACAGTTGAGAAATGTCAAATTACTAACAAAGAATATTCAAGAATATTAGAATATTGAAAGTGATAGACTATTCAGGCACCAAAGCACACACAATATTGCTTTTTGGTGTCTCTCCACTGTCTTTTACGTAGCCCTTAGAATAGGAACAAAATATTGCCTAGCTCTGCAAGTATGCTCCATGAATTTGCAGCCCTGATGGGAGTCCAGAAGAGACCACAAGGTATTTTATTGCTAGGGAAAACAAATCCAAGCAATAGCTCACCAACCGATTTGTGATTCTGTTTAGTCCTATTGCTGCTTTGAGTCAATCATTTTCTTCCCAGTTTATTTATTATTAAAAAGGGGAAATACGGCCTGAGACCTCAAGGAATTAGCTAGGAGACGCTGGGGCTTCTTTTTTGGTACCCGAGAGAGTCTTCTCCATTATATCAGGCTGACACTGAACCAAAGAATTGCTTTGTTCTCTAATGGATAGATACCTTTTTTAAAAAGTACTTCTTTTTCTACATTCAACAGCTGAGAGAGCAGAGACAATGAGCTTGTCACTTCCACTATTACTTGTAATAGGCAAAGTTGCAGGGGGTATAACGACCATGCGAGTGAACTGACTTTGCTATGGCATGTCTGCATGAAATCAGCATTCCCAGCAGGCTCCAGGAAGAGGAACTGTGTGTTCGGGTATCACTTGTTTTCCATTATGGCCATTTCCATCCTCTGTTAACATTCTTCTGAGATGAGCCCTTATTATAATAAACCCTTATTCCATATGACAGCATTTTTCATTTGGCCAAAATAGTCCAGAAACCGTATCAGCCCTGCATTTATTTCAGCTCTCTCTCTAGTTGACTTCCCTGGAAAAGATAGCAATGGTTTCCCTCCTTTTCTTACAGCTAATGCCACTACTGTAATGTGCCAGAAGAGCGTCTCGGAACACTCATCAGATCAATAGCAATGCCCAAAGCAGGAGCAGCAGCTGGTGGCTATGTCCTAAGTGCCTAATGCTAAAAAAGGAAGATGAAGAAGCCTTTCAGTTAATGCACTCACAATGCCCAGTGTTCGCACATAGTGGTTCAAGGGAAGGAACCAGTCAGGGGTCAAACCTGAGGCAGGACTTCGGGGAATCATATCGGCTACTCTCAAACACCGAAAGGCAACTACAGACCTCACTGCAGTACTTTGTTTTGTACTGGCTATCATGTGTCATCTCATTCTTTAATCTATTTTTTTTTTTTAAGTGTCTTGTGGCACCACAATTTCAAATCAATTTGTGCAGTGATTATAGGTACCTCAGCTTTCCATGCAGTCTTCCTGTGTACTAGCACACTGTAATAGTGATTTGCTCAGGTGACCAATCTCCGTGGCAAACTGCCTCAGAAAGCATGTAGGAAGTCAATTTTAGAAGCCAGGGTCATTTTCATACAGAAGCCAGCAGGCTTCAGAGATTACTAGATTTAAGGCATTGATATTCCAACACTGTTCCTCTACATTAATTCCACATTGCCCGGGGAAGAAGATGCTTGGGGAAGATGTCAAACAGTAACTTTTCACTTTCTATTTGTTTCATGATCATTTCATTAACATAGACAGGGAAATTTCATGCCTAGGATGCCTGTCTGTGAAAGCCTGTACAATACAGAGGCAATTCTTTCAGATCAATAAAATTCAAATTAAAAAAATGCTTTTTCATAAGAAACAAACGGGAAACTGAACCCCATCTACCTAGCAGCACTAGGTCAGCATGATTACTAACACAAGCTAGAGAACCACACCTCCTTGTAATACCTAGGCATGATGAAAGACCTTTGCAGCTGGCTAGGAAAAAGTCAAACTAACCCTTCTTTTTTTTACATATATGTGTTGCTTGCCCTGCCTCAAAAAAACGAGATAGCAAATGGTAACTGGCGTATTGGGGTGTTCTGACCCAGCAAACTACAAATTTAATGAACTGTTTTTTAGGGCATGGTGACCCATAGGAATTAGCAGGAGTAACAACATGCTGCTGCTTCTACAAAGACTTTGTATTTGGATGGAAATCACATGCCTCTGTTATTATATAACTTGAGGAATACAATGTGCTGTCTCACCTCTGTCTGTTTAGGGCCACCACACTCCCCCTAAGGTTGCATCTATCCTCTGTTTTGTTTTCACAGAATCACAGAATGATATGGGGTTGGAAGGGACCTCTGGAGATCATCTAGTCCAACCCCCTGCCAAAGCAGGTCCACCCAGAGCAGGTTGCACAGGAACGTGTCCAGGTGGGTTTGGCATGTCTCCAGAGACAGAGACTCCACCATCTCCCTGGGCAGCCTGTTCCAGTGCTCTGCCACCCTCAAAGTAAAGAAGTTCCTCCTCATGTTTAGATGGAACTTCTTATGTTCACGTTTCTCATATACTTATTGCAGAAAAATCAGCATATACACTTGCCTTGATTTTTTTGTCCTGTGTTGATATCTCATAATGCCCATAGCAAAGGTGAGCAGAAGGAATTAATAGGTTTGGACTCTTGGTTTGGGAAGCTGTGAAGCTATAAATTGTCTCCTCAGAGATCTATTCAGTTGTATCCAGTGCACTCAGGCTGAATCAGTACGTGCTTTTGCTGAAATGTCTGCTTGAGTGATCTGTTACAGAAACAGAAGAGGGTGTTATGTTTCAAGAAAAGATGACAGGAGCAGGGGGAACTCACTACCTTCTATGGTACTGGCAACATTCAAGTTGTGTCCTGTGTCTTCCACCCGTCATCTACAGGCTGGGGTACCTCAGCCCCATCAAAAGAGAGTCTGGTCTCTCTCTAACACATTACCTTGCTGATCTGACTCCCCTCAAGGATGCCTTGATGGTCCCCTCAAGGTGCCTGCCACTATTCACATCTCAAAATCTCCTTCAGAAAAGCACTCTGACACAGAGAGTTCACTAGAGAATTCTCTGTTCACTAGAGAATGTAACCGACAGGTTTCGCTCAATCTTCAAACTCCAGCAGGCTGAGAAGAAATATCCTGTTGAAGGATCTTAGCACCAGGGAGGTGAGAGCTACAAAAGAAGTGCAGAATGTTCTGATTCTCCAGGCTGTTAGTTGTTTGGTGAAAAATGCAAAAGATTACATTTGGCATAATCTTGGTTCACCCCCAAATTTATGAACAAAGGCTATCAAAAAAGTGGCTGTCACCCAGATTAAGTTTATTAAAGCCACATGAAGAAATAAAAACAAAATAGGTGATCCAAGGTCATCCTGTATTCTTGTCTCAACACTTGCATTTCAGCTAGAGGAAAACATTGGGCCAAATCAATGTCTGCTACAAACAGATGTGTTCTCTTCAAAATAAATGTACCCACTTATGCTCTGCCTGCATTAAGTCTGTTACTGGGTTTTTATGAGATTTGGCAAGTGCAGTGCTATCTGTTAATATCTGAAGGTGGGAGTGTTCAGGGAGTTGTCTGAAAGGCTTGCAAGACTAGATCTGATCATATCCACCCACACTAATTAACACATTACATAAAAGTACAACAAGTTTCTCTTTGCAAACATCAGAAACACTTGCCCAGGCACTTTCTGTGAAGTTCTAGAAGAGCTATAGGCATGGATTCCTTTGCTTTTTAACCTCAGCAGAACAATGGATGAGTAGGTAGGGTATAGTTCTCACTTTCAGGGTTCACTTCTTCATCCTGCTAAAAACATGGCATCAGCAGGGATACAGCTGGAAGGACCTTTTTGAAGTTCACCAAGGGTGCACAAGGGAACATTATTTTTTTTTTCCTCATGAAAAACAAAATCAAATATTGAACACGAGGAACTAGATTTACTTACAAAGGACTCCTCCTCTCCCTGCCCTGCCTTGCTAATTCTGAGTACTACTTGGTACAAACACCAGCCTCTGAAAACACCTGGAATTGAAAAATCCTCCCATTTAAATAGGGTCTTTTTATGACAGGAGAACATATGACCTAAAGCGGCTAACGTTTCTCTATCTTTCCAATTTTAAAACAGTAGTGATCTCCTGTATAAAAATCACAGTAAGGAGTCTTCTTTTTCAAAGATCGGAGCAAGTAAAACTGAAAGAGCTTAGCTAATTTCACATGAAATTGCTGTGACCTGTTCCTACAGCTTCACCTGGATTCCTCCAGCAGGATAATAAATATATACCCTGATTTAGATTTATTCCAGACTCTTTGTATGACATCTGGCTTCAAGATGGTGGCACCGAAAAGTGCAGTAATGACATAGGAAAACAGAAGGGAAAAAAATAATTGTGCAGTGGAAAGCAGGAGGCAGTGGAGAGAGCAGGGAAAACCAAAATTAAAATAAGTCAAAGGGCGGAAATTCCTTTGAGAAGGCCTTAGGCTTCAACAAAGCTTGTCCACATTTGCAGCACTTCAAGATTACCCAATACTAACCTTATGTGAAAAGGGACAGTAGACCTCAGCAGGCATTCCAAAGGAGCCTTTCTATTAAAAAAAAAAAAAAGTCTTCAAATGTATCCATCCAAATCTGCGGGTAGCTCACTGGCCAGAGAGCATTCTATCTCGCAACACTCTCAAGAGAAGAAACTCTCTTACTCAACTCTTCCTTACTATCTGAAAAGCAAAGTCAATGTTTTCCTCATTATTTTCTGTTTGCTGCATACCTCTCCCCCACTGTGACTGCTATTTGACCTGTTGTCCGCTCAGAGACCCCGAGGGAAGAGAGAGGGAAGTTTGTGTGTGTGTGTATCAGAGGAGGGAGAGGAGGAGAGTCTTAGCAACGATTCTGACTTGTTTATATTGATTAGAAAGAAATCAACAGCACTTAGTATGTAAGACAACCTCTGAAGAGAGGGAATACCTTCTGTGCAATGCAGGAAAAGGGCAGATTCATCTGAGGGAGAGGATTTGGGGATGAGTAGGAGTTAATTTCACCACGTGTCCTAGTTTTTCCCCCCACTTTTGCATTAAGATGTCATCAATGAATAGAATCTTAACATAAAGGTTTAATTTAGGGGGGACACTGCAGGGTGCCCTCTTTTCACCAATTCTGTTCGCTCTTGCATCTACAAGCTTGGCAAGTCTGATGGTGGTTAATAAGAAACTAGCAAGTACTGAAGTGCATAAGGGGAGGTATATATAACCATCCCTTCCCCTCCCAACATCTCTTGATAAATATGGTACCTTCAGTATTCCTGGCAGATCCTGGAAGACTTCCTCCCTCATTGCACTTGTGTTTTCAATGAACTGGGTTTCTTCTCAAAAAATTGACAAAAAATAAAGCTGAAAGCATCTATTAGGGTGGGTGTCAAAATCACAGAGATCAAAGTTTCTTTTCATCCTCTCCACAGAGCCTCAGACATCTAGGAATTCAAAACAAAACTCCATTGTAAGAAATCTTTTCAAAGCTGGCACAGAGCTACAGCTTCTGTGTCCTGCACTCAGAAGGAAAGCACTGACCCAGACAGGAGACCCACGCAGGCAGAGGGGCTTGCATCAATGGCACCTGGGGCAGTATCTTCCTCTTGAACTGCTCAAGAAGAGAGATATCCACTGATCTGCAGTGAGGTTCAGACCTTCAGATTTTAACATTCACATCATTGCACTTAAGTAGCTGGTCTCCATTCTATATGGCAGAACCAGAGGAATATCTCAAATACAGCTCACAGCTTTTCTGCTGTAACTAAAAGCTCCTTTAGGAAGTCATATATTTCAGCATATGGGTTTTTTTGTCTTCTAAGTTTTTTTTATAGAACCTCTTGGTTCTTGGTTTATGAACAAATACCTTTCTATAGCATGTTCCATTTGAATTTGCTGAGCTTTTGTCAAACATTTAGGTAGTCAGAACTTTTGAGGTAGGGAAACACAAGAAATATCTGTTTTATGGGTAAGGGTCCACCTTGAAATCATGCAGCTTGCCCCAGGTCACACGGGACATCTATGGAAAAGCTCAAAATTCAAGTCAGGAGCCCTAAATTCACTCCTTTACTTCAGCCACCTTCCTTGAGGTGCTTCATTCAGGTGTTCTCTAGTTAAGTTTGCTACTTTCCTGTATTGCAATTATATTAATTCCTCTTTTAGTAGCATTCCAGTATGTTTCAACTACATTACTACGCCTAGTGCTGCACACTGCATCTGGCATAGGAATGCAGTGTTGCTCTTACTAGGCTGTCAAAGAGAATATATCATTAGAAAAATAAATAATGTCTAGCTGCTTCTGGCGTTTCAGTCCAAGCAGTATTTATCACTTTTGGCTGATCAGTGCCTGATTCAATGCCCCTAAAAAACAATGGGTATATGCCCAGTTGAATTCAACGTGCATTTAATCAGGTCTTTGCTAACTGTGCTTCCAAACTTCACATTTCATGAGCACTACAGTACTGTCTCTTCTATTTTTAGAGCATTATTCCACTTGCTTCACTGTGCAGATTGATACAATGGATTTTTGTCTCCATGGATTGTCAGTGAATGTATGTTTGTACAAGCAGGTTCTAGTTTTAGTTCTAGATTTAGTTCATCCCGAGTGTGATGCTGCCTACATGCGTGGCAATCTGGGATTAATGCTAAAAATATATATATATTTTATCATAAATGAACAAAAATATTCAGAAAGACAATTAAATTTCATATATGAGTTCAGTGACAAAAAGAATCTTCCGCTATTCAAACTGTCTGCTCTTCTGACTGCACATTGCTCTCCAGCCTTCACAGGTGAGGACAGAGAGCTTTCCCTGGCCCAGCACAACCTTTTGAGACAGTCCAGGGTGGCCTTTATCAAAGAACACGTTGCTCCACGGTTTGCACCTTCCCTGATGAGGGTTGGGAACAGCTTCATCAACGGATGTAAAGTGAGGGAAGGGAAGGAAGCTTCCATTACACGTCGGTAACTTATAGTTCTTCAAAGTATTTTTTAAGTTCCCCATTCAAAAGCTGAAATGAAACCAGTAGCAGTTTGTAATTGCAGTTCCTCTGGAAAGAGGGGAAGAAGTATGGGGTGATGTGCTGCCTCCCAGCTGAGACAGCCTACAGATACTTTCCAAACAAAAATTACATCTTAAAACTATGAGTAGATTTAACAATTGAACTCTAAAGAATTAAACATCATATAAACATTTCACACTTTTTGTTTTTCTTTCCAAGGGTCCATAGTCTAGTCATTCAATCCTGTGCAAAGGTCCTGTTACTATGGGTATGACCTGCAAGAAATGTGTTGCCACAGAGCAGCACAAGTCACATGAACAGGCTAAAAGCCAAGACTGCTGATTCACGGTCTTGTCAGGGTTTTCAGGCTTCTGTTGGCTTCACTGAAGAATAGTCCTTGCACCATCAAGTCTATGTTCGTCCTTTAAAAGTGTTCATGCAGGTGTAGCTCCCAGAAAACTTGTGGATTTCTTCAAGTGCTGCCTGAGGGAGAATGCTGCAGGAGAAGCAGAAAGAAAATAAGCAGAGCAGACAAACCTCTCAGTCTATTCTAATAAGAGCATGTGTAAATACGTGTTTATGTACAGACATACATAGTATACACATTCTCAAAAATCAGCTAGTGAGAGCGCACAGACAAAACCTGTCAGTATCCTGCCTACGTTTCAGTATCCAGTAGACCTAAAAGAAGAAAGTTATATCAAGTCACTCTTTCTATACAGAAATATTTATCCAAAAACATCTGAGAAAACTGTAACTTGGAAGATACCATCTTGTTTTATTCCTCCCAAATACTGTGCAGAATCTTGCACTCAGAAATACACAAATTTAAACCGAGTTCTCTGGTTAACTTGCCATCTGTTTGTGCCTTATCATAAGGTATGGCTATAGATCTAATTTCCTGACAGCTACTGTAATGGAAAATAAATGATTAATTCTTACAAGAAAGGAGAAGGAGAATAACCCCTTTTAAGCCTGTAGAATTTCTGGGAACTTTTAAGAGGAACCCAAATTTTACATTCAGAGCAGAGCATTTATTGTGAGTTATTTTTTCTTGTTTGAAATGCAATATTGTCATTATTTTCCACAGAAATCTCATGGCCTTATTTCAGTTCCTGACTGAAGTAGGTTTTCCAAAGGCTTTAGTGCAAACTCTCATGGAAACACAATTTTAAATGTCCTTTCTCTTTAGTTGTTTCAGGATATGAAGTTATGACTTTCTTTCCTTAGGGACTTTAAAATTCTTGTCCTAATCATAGAGAAAAATATTTTTTAATAGTTTCATTGCTTTAACACAAGCAATGCTCTCTAAATACAGCTGTGATGTACATACCTTATTGTAATATAAAGCCTGGAGTCCAAAGAGCAGCTTACTAAATCAAAATCAACTACATGCATATGTTAAATGTTAAGAAATCTCCTAGATAAAAATACTAGTTCAGATTTCAGGAATCCAAATTTTGGGAGTGAAACTGGTTTCATAAAAGGGTTATACCCAGGGAAAACATTCACAAAGCAAATCTCAGAAAGTTTTCTGTCTGATCCTGGATACTGGGTTACAGCCAAACTGGACAGAGACAGAGGGCTGTAAGCCAGACTTGCCTAGCTGGCCAGGCTATTGCTGGGCTAAGCAAATAGTTACCTTTTTAAGATGACAAGAACATGCATTGTCCATGGAAGGAGCAGGAAGGCTTGATTCATCTGAACAGCTTCTACTGTCCTCCTAGCCACTGTCTCTGGCTTGAGAGGAGGAAAAAGATTAGGGAACCTGAATAAATAAAAGTAAAAAGTAAAATAATTATTTGTTAACCAAACTCCTTCTTTAAGATATCACTGTCTAAGTCCTGTTACTCACTAAGCTATCACTGGTTACTGGCATTCAAACATGCCCCAAAGCGGGCTGGAAGGAGCAGAAAGTTCCAGTTCCAGACACAGAAGCTGGAAAGCAGAAAGCCCAGTTCCAACCAGTTAGTTAAATGATTAAGAATGTGCATGTTGGTGCCTTTAGGGTGAAGTGGCAGAGTGTATTCAGAATCTTGATTCAGGGATTTTCTTAAACCGTATGCAAACCCGAAGCAAAATGCTGTCTATTCAGTGTTGGTGTTTTTCCTCTTCCTCTCAGTTGCTCTTTGCTTGATTCAAATTCTTGACAGGTGAAAGACAAATATTTTTCCCCCATTGCTTTTAGTATCAAACATAAGGCTTTTCCCAGCTCCTGCAATAGTTTGACACTGCGAATTTTCTTGAATAAGACAACACAAACTATATTAATATGTTACTTTGTCCATTGTAAAAGATTAATTTGGTCAGCCATTAGTCTTTGAATTTAGCTTATTCTCTTAGAGAGATGTAAAAAGGAGGTACTGATAGCCTTACTTCTGTCATTCCTTTTGGTGGGAAAGATAGAATTATTTCAATGAATAAAGAAGGAGCCTGTACTATTAATTCTCAAGCAATTCATAGACTGCTCCTTCTGAATAACCTCAATTTTCAGATTGCCTCCCCTCCCTCTCTGGTGGCCGCATATGGCCCAAACACACTCAGGGAAAAATAGCTTTCAGTTTTCTCTGGAGAAGCAAACGTCTCTCTGAGCCCAGGCAGGCTGTATGAATATGCCAGCAAACCGAGGGAACCAGTCTGATGAGTCCCAGCTGGCCTAGAGTGACCCTCTGTTCCCAGGCAGCCAAATGAGACATCAAATTCTCTTAACTAAATGAAGCATTAATTAGGAGTGTATTCTGATGATTCATTTAAAATGAGATGCTTTATTCTAGTTCCCCTGGACTGACCTGATTCTCATGCCCTGAAACATCTCTGTGCTGGTGTGGAAGGGCAGGACTGTTGTGGCATTCACTCCCGGACAGTCCAGCAGCCCCAAGGTCAGGCTCTCCATAAAGGCAAAGGATGAGGCTTTGGAGGTGCAGTAGTCAATGGCTCCAGGGATGGCCGACAAGGCCAGGACAGAGTTCAGGCAAACAATGTGGCCATTCTGCAACTCCAGCATCCTTGGCAGGAATGCTTTGGTGGTCTGAAAAAAGAAAGAAAAAAGGTTTGCTCAGCAGAGATATAACAAAAATAATAGTTACTGAAAAAAACCAAAGTGACACAGAGACAGCAAGCCAAAGTGTTGGTCATTATTCTAGGAAAGGAGTGGGAGAGTACCTTGTTGCTTTGTCATTTTCTGAAAGATTCTAAACAGGCAAAATTTGCACAGAAACAAAACAAAATCTTTTCTAGCACATAAGTAAGCAGCACCCACAGATAAAGGCCATGAACAGAATGCTTTGTATGTTTAAGAACTTCTTGTAGAGGATAAAGTCTTCAACAATGTGATGAAATCACAAGAAGCTTTTTTTTTTATTACTATTATCTAATTCAAAATGGAAAGAGCTTCACACTAGTTAACTTCCCTGAGCAATGTCTCATGCTCCTCTGACGTTCCATACCCATCCATATCCACAGAAAACTATCCTCTGTGAGCTCAGGCTTGCTCAAAAGAAATTAAATGTTTTACTGGAAATCACAGATTGGGGATACAAGAGCATGAAATACTGTGTTACTACTGGAAAATTTAATTTTTTTTAGACTTCTTTCCTCTGGCCTTTGTTCCTCACATTGTTTTTTCTGTCCCCTTTTCATGTCAGACTGATTTTACCAAGCATCATTTAGAAAGACCTAGTAGCAGCCAAGTATTTACTGGCTGTAATGTGTCACTCTCATTCCCCATCCTGAATACATGTGACACAAGGGCTTATCTTACCCAGAACTGTCCCAGGGTGTTTATATGTTGTGATTTGAGCAGTGCATCATCATCGCTGTCCATCAGGCTCTTACCATGGACCACAGCAGCATTGTTCACCAGGATAGTGATATCACCCACCTGCAAAAAAGCAAATTATGTATTACAACTAGTATCTCTGCTTATGAATCAGCAATCACCATTATGTCTGAATATCCATTATTGCCTAAATACATTTTTATTTTCAGAGCTTTTGACATTCTTGCCTTGTAATCCTTCTGGATCACTTAAAACAGGTAGCTAGAATTTGTACAACATAACCTGGATGGTCACCTTTTTTCCCAATTTGCCAATATATTTTTTTTCTTCATCAAATACGAGTCGTTCCTAAACTCCTCCCACAGACACTAACCTTTTCCCGCACAGCTTTGGCTTGCCGATAGACCTCCTCTCGGTTTCCTACATCACAAATGAAATAATGGCATTCTGTCCCCATCATTCTGATTTCCTCTGTGGTCTCCTTCAGGCATTTCTCAGTTCGACCCCACAGGATGATCTGCAGCAAGAAACTTTTGTTAGAGTCAAACTGCTTCTGCTTCAAATCTAAAATAATTAAAACATGCTTCTAACTTCAACAATTTGATGAACATCTTTGATGTGTTTTCACTGCCAGCCCTGTTGCATTGTTTCATTTAAGACTAACGATGATCTTCTGTTTCATGGGGATGGGACTTGAGTATCATGGTGGTAGCTGTATCCCACTGCTGATTACTTACAGGTTCTTTACAAGCAACACAATAGCTAACATAAAAAATCAGACCTTCAGCCTAACATGACAAATAACATGAAACACTTGGCAAATTTCTGTATCATGAAATTTCAAATCTCTCCCTGTTTTTGCTATATACACACACAGAATGATAAATTTATTCTAAAATCACAGACCTTCCTGGTATGCTATCTACTTCTTGTTCTACATTTGGAGGTAGTATCTGCTCTGCAGTAAAATATATTTTTTCAGCATATCATATACAACTATTTGCAATGCTGTTCACAGGCTGATGTCCTAGGTGCATTTCAAACAAAAGCTTCATGCTAATACAGACATTTAAAATGAGAAATTTCAAGCATGAATTTACTTTACAACTAATATATGGAAGGTTTCTCTTGCCATTCCCATTTAACACAGTAAAAATGCTACAATACTTCTTGTACAAAGAACAATTCTGAGTATCAGTGGAAACAGAACATTCAAATCATACAGCATGGACTTTACATATAACAGCCAGCAAAACCCTATCCATATTTCTGCACCATCATGGAGGTCAGAAATAGGAATGACTTGAAAAGTTACCAGGTTCATTAACTTTCATTGTGGGGCTTTATCCAGTGTGATTTTTCCTAGTGAAACAACACTATTAGTCTCAAGTATGAGATGGTGCTTCCATTACTGTCTTTCAAACATTAATCTACAGCTAAACTGATTTAACCAAATTCTTTTTCCTAGTATATAACCTAATTTTCTATTTCTTTTAAGGGTACTGGAAGGAATATAATTTCATCTCTCTGTTACTAAAGACATCTCTATATGAATCCATCCTTTTTGCTCTTGAAGCCAAGTCTTCTCAGCATTCAGCACGTTATGAATGGTGAGTCTCTTGTCATTCTACAAAAAATAAATTACTGATTGGAGGATGTTACTGACACCAGCTGACTGCTCTGGGACTCAAAGATCCAAAAGAGAAAGAAAAGGTTGCTACTGCTTACAACTGCAGTTGTGAGCATTGATAATGCAAAATTACTATTTAGTACTGAAAAAAAAATGAGGACATTCACATAGTCAAATGCAGGTTTACTCTGATCAGAGGACTGGGAAATGGGCTTTGAAAATGGGAACAGCTCTGCTGCTCTCAGAACAGTGCTACTTCCAAGCAGCAGCCTTAACACCCGTGATCCAGGATTACAGCTGCTTCCCACACCACTGTGTATGGCGTATGAATCTGACTGGTGTATTGATTTGTTAATGGTTAAAAATAAGCACACTTAAACTTTAAAGATTTAATAATTTTTGAGTTTTCCAAAAGTTGTAAGAAAAAAAGAAGTCTAAATTATATCACACAATTAACTTAGTAACAGTAAGATAAACATAAAAATTTAAGTCCTGCGGTATTCCCTCCCCACAACAAATCTCTTGCAGAGAGCTTTAACATGCTTATTTTTAAGGACCAGTTAAGCTTATCTCATAACTTGTACTAAAACTAATCTCTGGCAGGGTCAAAGAGCTCTTCCAGTGTGACTAAGCAAGGCAATGCAGAACTACCTGGGTCCTCAACCATTTCCTAAATGAGTTAAATTTACAATTAATCCCATTTATAAGTCACTGGCACATCTGTGAACATAAACACACACAGACTGATAGACTTATATTCTCAAAATCACCAAAAGACTAATGAGTCAGTTAACCAGAAACATCAGAGCATGTATAAATACGCCAGAGCCATTTCATGGGAAATCTCATCTCAGGGGAAGTAATTTTCAAGGAAAAAGCTGTGACCAGACTTAAAAACTGTAAGAAAGCAAACGGCTAAAAATGTGCCTCGTGTATTGGCCTGTCTTCGAAAGTCTCAGCGTATCACCCTGGGCCATCAGGCTTTGGCATCTGCACAAAGCTTGTAAAACTGATGGCTATTGACTCACTTCTGAACTCGGAGCTAGACGGGGTGAGATTTCTTATGCCTAGTCTGCAGACTTGCACGGAAATCAAGAACATGTGAGAAATTTCACAAGCTTTCAGGAAATATTTACTATTTACAAAATACTGCTGAACTATAAGCATACACACTGACTTGCTCTCTCTTTCACAACCTACATCTCTGTGGAAAGGGGAGAAGAAAACACTACAAAATGTCAGCCGTAGGCATCAAGTCTGATGCCCACAGAGTTTGCATCAGTGTGAACTTCAGCCTCTTAGCAGGATGGGATCAGTCAAATGCAGACACTGAAAAATTAACTGACAAGTTGAAGGGTGATGGAAGGTAGGAGAGGAAGAGGAGAGAAAGAGAAATAAGGTGTCAGACGAGGAGTAAGGCAAGAAACTGAGCTCACGTACCTAGCACTCTAGGGTTTCACACTATTGCAAAATAAAAAGTAGATCACTCATTCTTCACTTAAATCTGTTTCAAACATCCATATAGCCTCCTATTCCCAAGAGTTGCCACTGATGCATTGAATGTCAGGAAATATACATGGAAGAATAGTTAAGCAAAGGAGGACCTGTCAAAGGAACACCTGTCTGTGATGCAACTCTTGGACATAACATTTTTTATGCCCCAACAGTTACTTTGGGACCCTTAATATCCTACAGGCAAGTCTTGTGAGGTGACCCCATTAAAATCTGGGCCATCTGGGGAAGCCAGAATTTGCTGGTTATCCTGCTGACAGCATTTACTTCAGTACAGATTTTTTTCCATGGGAAGTTTTCATGTCCTTGATACTGTTCACACTCAGGTGAAGGCTTCAGCCTGCGTAAGAAAAAAGCAGTAAATAAAAGGCCATTCTTTCATGAGAGGTGAAAGTTCCCTAACGACACAGTGGGAAGGGAGGTTTCCTGCTGTCATTTCTGCTACTTTTTACAGATGGATAAAACTCAAAACTCAATACAACTTGCTTTTGGTCCAAATTCAAGCTTGACTGCTCCTACAAGATCATATGAGACTTTCAATTTCTGTTTTACATCTGGCCAAATTAAATTGGCACGGGCTTCCCTCTGGCCTCCTAGGATATCAGATCTTACAGAGACAAGACTTTTAGCTGCTGCATTAGCCTCATAGTTGAGGCTTCTGTTCCTCCTGAATTCTGTCTTTGCAGAGGGCTTTGGCTTAGTGTTTCTGTGTCGGCAATCCTTCTCTCTTCTTGTTTGCAGCAGTTTCCCCAATGTTTTTCTAGGTCCTTATTCTACTGTTGCCTCCTCAGATTTTCTACAGACCTACTCATCAGTCCTCTGCTCTCCTGACTTCACCTCCTCCTGCAGAATCCGCAATTTGACAATTTGCTGTTTGGCACTCAGAAGGTTGTGTTACTTGTAGCACTCTCACTAAACCATGTAAACAGACAGCTTGAGAGTCAGGGATGATCGTGCATGCTCTCAATGCTCCTGAACAACAACTTCTGCTCACACTTGAGCTGATGAATGACTGTGGGCCGAGGCCTGTGTCTTGCTGATACCCCATGAGCTGCAGTTAGCCCTAAAGCTGGGCAGTCGGCACTTCCCTTTACATGCAAGCAAGTGTGTAAGGAACTCTCATTTTATTTTTTGCTCTGTCAACATCAAGAAAGGCATTATTTAGCTTTATCCTGTCCTCGCTAGGGTTTGAGGGCTCTACATTTGAAAGGAGTCTAGATCTGCATGGTCTGTTTTATTAAGAAGCACAATTTTCAAAATGTAGACACGGGTTGCAGAGTCTGGTCTGTGTTGCCTTTCTTTTTAAAGTTTAATTCTAAATTGACAATAAGTGTGTCCCAACTGGAGGCTAAGTCCTGGAGAGAATGACTCTTACAGACACAGAAGTTCCTGTCTGGGGCAGAGGAAAATGTAGAGGAATAAAAGAGAAAAGAGACACGGTGATCCTCATTACACAGCCTGTCAGGATGTTGCACAGCCACCCATTCACGGTAATTTAATGGTGGACAGAGGAATATTTAATTTGTGTTTTGGAGAAGTTCTTGGACAGACAGTTTTCCGTCCTGGAAAGAATCCAGCCCCTGCTTCTTCTCCCCCTTCATCTCTCGTCATCCTCTCCTGCCCGCCCCTCCCTCCTGCACTAGACACGCTCTCCTTTCAAAAAGTTACTGACCAGAAAATTGTCGAGGGCAAGAGCCCAGTGAGGCGGTTAATCCCCGCTGTGGCAGGCCTGCTCCTGGGGGTTCCTGCCCTGTGCTTACCTCTGGGTGACCCCAGTGTTGGCAGTCAGGGAGGCAGGTGGAATGTTAAAGCAATCGCTTCTGCTCCAGGCTGCTGAGAGGCGCTGAGAGCCCGGGCAGCAGCAGGGCAGGAGTCTTCCTACCATTGGACACAACAGAGAAGAGATTAGGATGACAGAGGAACTTAACACGCCCTCCTCTTAATTAACTTTAAAGCAGGCGAGGGCTGTGACATCACAGTTTAGTGCAGATTTTCCCAGGATTTATTCATGAGCAGATTTTGCAAAACAAATCTTATCTCTAGATCTTCTCCCCTCTGGCAAGTCACGGAACTCCTTATCTGGCCTTAGGAAAATGATTTCAGCTGGAGTGGCAGGCTCAGTAGATGCTGCATCCTCTGCTCCCAGAGGACTCGTTTAACTCTGGACTTAATCTGCTAATGAGACATGCCCTGAGGTCGGAAGGGAGTCAAAAGGAAGGTTTTAGCTGCTGCTGGACTAAGGCACGACTTTCTATTAGAGGCCTGCACTGGCTACTTGCCGAAAGTCCCAAACCTGACTGCAGCTTTAAATCCCAAATTTCACTGTAACACAAGTGTTATGCTTTTGATCGCCACAAAATCAGATAAAGCCAGTAATTTATATAAACTGGTCTAGATTGAAGCTGCGATCAACCACAATATAGACACATGATCTATGCTTCCAGAGTCTTAAGTTTATTATTGGTGCAGGAGATGAGGTTAGAGCTAATTTTACATCATTTACAAGGCTATTTAACTTGTTTGGTCTGATTTTATGGCTTGTACAACTCAAGAACAGGAGCAAAGCAATGTTGCCCTTTTACATCACCAATTAATTTGGCACTATATCTTCAGCAAACCCGCTGTGCTAGACTTTATCCCTCCAGTGAACTAGATTGGTATTGGAAAGGTGTCCCACAACAAAAGCACTTCTGAGACTGAACATGTGCCATTTCTTGACACTCCCCTTGGATTATCTGGGTTGTATTTTAGTATAGAACTGTTCACTTTTAGTCTTTTCCAACACAACACCACACATTGTGATTAGCGGATACAACTTCCATTCCAAAAGTTTCTGCGTTTTACGACTCATGAAGCAACTCTCTGTATCAAATGAAGACACTGACAGATTAAAGTGTTGCAGAGAGACACAAAGTGCCCTTCCTGCCTGCTCTCGTTATTGCTGCCTCCACAAATCAACCACAGCTCCTCACCACTGATCAGCAGAGATAGGAAGTAGTTGGTAGGTCAACACATTTCATTCCCCCTTTCAACCTTCCCAGTCCAGTGAAACAAAAGTTGCTCTGTTTGAGTAGGTACCCGTAATTGCACAGACTGTTACCTTTGTTCAAACAGAGAAAGCCTTTCTGCACCCAATATGGAAAGTTTCTGCATACTTTTAGGAAGTACAAAGTGCAGATAATCCACTGAAGTATGTCAGTCTTATCCCCATATATTTACAAAGCCTGGTAGTACTAACTCACAGTTGGTCCTCCGAAGCAATGCAATCCAGTGTATCCCATAATCCTGCCAGAGTTTTGCATATCCTGAGAACAGGAGGCTAAATCCTACAGCCTCAGAAGTGTTCATGTATTTCGCTTGTCAATGGCATAAGGTTTTCTCCTCCACCCCTTCCCCTCTTTTCCCCAGGGCAGTCAGACAAGTTCTCTCAGGAGTTCTCCATGGGAGAGGCAGCTCAAGACAGATGACTGGAAGAGTGAAAGGTGTGGCCCTTCAGTGTGAAAAGCCAATCTTTGCTTTAGAAAGGAAAAAGAACCTTTTGATGCCTGAAGTAGGTCAAAATACTTAACCCAGCCCCTTAGTGACACTTGTATAAAAGTAAGCAAACAAAGCAGGCCGGTGGCAAAATTGTCTCGGTTCCCCCAGTGGAAAGTGAATATCAAAGCTGGGAGGGATGGGTATAAGAAAGGTTATAGGTAAGCATGGGGGAATCAAGAGAGTAAGCCCATTTACCTGTTTTACACACAAACTTTTCTAGATTAGTATTCAGAAGTTATAAAGACATTACACTGTAAGAATTTAATTTAAATTTAATCCTGCCACCATGGTAAACACAAAACACAGGCTTTATTATAAACTGCTTTAAGTCCAGGAGTAATATCCAGTAATGAGATTAAAAGTTAGGTCTAAAGAGACTTCAAAAGGAGACTAAAAGAGTGAATTCCAATTCCTTTAGTCTAGAGTCAGAACTTTCATTATTTTATATGTTGACTTCGCACTCAATGGGATTAACATTATTCACCTAAACCACCATCAATTCCAATTGTACCCCAGTCACCCTTTCTTTTTTTCTTTTGAGGGAAACAAAACAACACCTAAAAAAGTCTTAGAGAAGTATGTAAGCACCTGTCTCCTATTCAATAGAGGCCTTCCTTGGGAAGAAAATCTGTAATTTTCTGTCTGCATAAAGGCATTTAAGACCAGCTCCCTCTAAAGAAGTGAACAAATGCCTACTGTTCTCACAGCCAGGACTATTTAAGGACAGGTGGCCCCATGCTGACTTTCTTCCAGTGTTTTTTCCAATTGCTTTCGTCTGCAACACGAACTGCGACTCCAGACTGCCCTGGGAGCAGCACTTCTCAGCTCTGTTGTAGGGAACAGTTGAGGAAGGGGAAGGGTTAGGGTTGTTTGCAAGAAGAGGTCACGTAGGAGTCAGCCTTTACAATCCTATTAACGCTGGGACAGGGTCAAATGGAGTGCACGTTCCAACAAAAGCACCAAGTGGCCACAAGCTGTCACCCTGCAAAGGTTCATGGAAGCATTTGTGGGGGAAAAACCGACAGATTTTTAATGGTGAATGTCTGCCACACCATGTGTTAGAACCGGCCTCTGCTCCAGGGAACCAAAGCACACAAAGAAATACCCAGCAATAAAATTCTCTGGCTGCAAAGCAAGAAAGAAGTGGCATATCTGGGGGGCGGGGAGAGGGGTAAGCTTTTTTTAAAGTTATGTATTTGAGGTAAGGCTTTGAAGATTTCTACCAACAAAAATATAATACTCCATCCTGTAAAAATAACCAGTGTGCTGCTGCCTCCATTTGCTTGGCATGTCATCCCTATAATCCAAATTCATATAAAACTGTCCACAGAGATCTCAGGAAATTGTGGGGAGGGTAAATATGCAGGTGCAGAAAGCCCTTTCATACTGCAAGCACAGCAGACAGGATGAAGGGGTAGAAAGTCAGTAAACTGTATTTCAAAGGAAGGAAAGAAAGAAATGACTGGATTTGTCTGACAATAAAGCCAGGGTCCAACGGGGCATTTCAACACAGGGGAAGGTTTGCCGCTTGCACGTTTTCCTTCCAAAATGCTGCATTATTATTTTCACTTATTGCACATAACTCTCAGGGTAAAGAGTTCTTACCATGCGTCAGGTTAAATGTTCATGTAATACAGTTAAACATTTACTATGACAGAAAGTTATACTGCCACTGAATGGTCAGAGTGTTTGTTTTTATAAAGCTAAAAACAAACACGTAGATTACAGGGTAGCTAGAAGTAAGGGACATGTGGATCCAACACAGTATTATTTCCATCACCTGACTGGGTGAAAATAACTCCTAACATTGCCTGGTACAACCAACAGTTAACTGAAAAGTCTGCTACTTCTTAACTTACAAACTGGAAAAATCAGACTTAACATAAGTTTACGGAAAAGAGTAATTCAGGAGCTAAAAACTGGGTGCCAATAGAACTGAATTACTTTTTAGAGTTTGCCTTTATATTTTTGAGCTGATTTCTGTAACAGAGTGCCTCATCTTAAAATGCTGAGTGGTTTTAACTTCTAGTGGAGAAGGCTGGTCACTGCATCACCACCTCTGAGAGCACTTGGAGACTCCTATGGCTAGTTCTGTTATAGCTTACAAAACTATCAATTAGGCTGGATTGCCAGTTCAGAGTAAAAAATTGTCAGTTTTAATTCAGAACATTTTCAGTTTTGCTTTACCATAAGCTAAACCATTATGAGTATTTCATCAGCACTTTACTTATTTTGGGGAATATATAAAATTCCACTACAAGCTCTATAAAAAGTAAGAAATACAATTTTATCAATGATATGCTCTACTCAAAGGTAACCTAATTAGCCTTCTGATGCTGGACCGGTTCTGAACTTTGGTAGTAACCTACGATCACCACTATGTGAACTGGAGCTAAGTTTACTCCACGTTGTGATGTAGGTGTGATGTAAGTAGTTGTAGTCCTGTTACCAGTCAAGGGGACTTTGCATTTCACTGTACTGTCACATCAGCAGAATCCAAAAATAAGGTGGACAAAATGGCAAATGTATAGAAGCTCTGATAAATAAGGAAAGGCATAAGGAATGTTTACAAGACAGAAGAAGACACAGGCGGACAGACAACCCCAGCCCCTGTAGGAACATCACAGAAAAGGATGAGTAGGGAAAGTGTTTCAGTTTGTTAAACTGGAGTGCGGCCTGCAACAAAAACAGACATGGAAACCTAAGGATGAAAAACATTTCTAATGCTGTCATTATAAAGTGCCCTCCAGGAAGGCCTAAAATATGCTCCAGATCATCCACGTGCATAATGTGATGTAGCTCTTGACTGAAAAAATAATTTCTCCCATGAGGCTACTAGAGAAGTACTGGGAGTTAAAATAGCCTACATTTAATTTGTATATAAACTGAACACTAGCAACAGCTCCAGACGAGCTCCCCTACAAGCCTCCTTTCTCTGCCTCCAGAAAAAGAGTATCGCTACCATTTTAAAACCATCTAAAGCTGTGAAAAGGAGCTTTTCTTATAAGCATTTTAGTCAAAGAAATAAAGGATACTGCCCTGAAGAAAGCTTCAATATTTAAATGCTTAATTGTTTTTCTATCTTTTTATGTACATTTCAAGATGTTATTTTTTAATGGTGGCTGTTGCTATGCAACAGGGCAGCGTTTCTACAATCTATTCATCTGTTGTACAAATGACAGTTTTCAGGACACATTTAACTCTCAGCCCATTAAGTCAAAGGAGGAGGACGGGAATGGGAGGATTGAAAGCTCCTAGAACATGCATCCCCCAAAGGGGTACAGCAAGAAAGGGTCTTTCACTGATGATACCATTTTCTTTAACACACTGTTAGGATGGAGTAGCTACCCTGCTTATAAAAAATGTGAGAAACAGCACAGTTCTAGTTATATAAGATGATATTTAAATGTAAAATGAAATGTATGATAATTATTTTGATCCAGAAATGATCAATTCTAACCAGATTCTGCTACAATGATACTTAATTAAACTAATGGGGCTGGTCAGGTAATCACAAATCCAGCTCTAGCATATTGCTCAGTTACAGCTCCCTGGAAGTTACCACCCTTTGGATGTGAGTGCCTATCACACACACGCTTTTTAGGCTGCTGCAATGCAAAATGAAGTTAAATCAACATGAACATAAAATCAATTAAGTTATCACAGAACATGAGATAACCTTTACTTTCCAGTGAAATAAACTAACCTGGTCAGTAACTAAGATTTAGCTGAGGGGGAAGTAATATAACATTAAGGCACAATAATTCTATAATGTGTTCGAAGTCGGTAACAAGCACAGCTCTATGCAATAAGGGTTTTCTCCCCACCAGTAGACTGCAGAGCATTGGGGATCTGTAAACTACTTCATAGAAGTGTGTGAAATTTAGCCTTAAAAATAGGTCTATTTTCGGTTTGACTTGCATTCACTGTAGAACAATCTTTACTTCCACTAAAAAATAGGTACACAAAATAATTGGTACAGACCAACAATTACTTTTCTTGTAATATAATTTCAATGGCTAAGGATTTTCTTTTATTTTCCCTTTCAACTCAGGAAGAGAAAGTAAAATCAATTTATAGACGTAAGATGCTTTTCTAAACTTCTGCTGTTGCAGAGACGCTGGACTAAAATAAGGTGATGACAGTGGTCAAACCCATCAGCCCGGCGCTTCCTCTGTGCGAGCAGTAAACAAGTGTAAGGATGTGGTTAGAGCTGGCTGACCCACGGCTGAACCCGGGACTGTGAAGGAGCTGCAAGGTGCCAGATCACTGCACACTCACACACGTACCCACACACACGTCTGCGTACATCCACACACGTCCCTGCAGCATTAAAGGTGTCCTAGAGCAATCCGCAACAGTTGCACGTCATCATCTAGGGAAATGAAACTCTGAAAACCCCCTTTGATGGCTAAACGTTTCGCTTTTAAAGAGGCAAAGCTCTTGCTTCCATAAAGCTCACATTTAAATATAAACACAACATAGACAATAGTCTCTAAGGGGCCTGGATTAAAGTCAAATAACAAGCAACACAAAGAACGCTCTACAACATTGCACAATCAGCGTATCTCAAAACCCAAAATCAAATAACTCAGCTCAGCGAGACAGGACTCCCGTGTTTCCCAAGAGGCTTGGAAATGTTCTTACATCATTTCTGACAGCTCACTGTGGTCAGAGCCAGCCCTGTTCTATTACCACTTTGGGAAAGAAGTATTTGTACCAGCTGGATGTCTTTAGTATTCTACTTGGAAGCATGACCTCTTCTCTTTAAGGCAGTAAGCTGAGCTTTGTCCTCACTGGTAAGGTTTTTTTTAGGAGGTAGGGCACAGGGAATTTGAGTTTGTAGTCAACGCAAAGCCATTCCCTCTCCAAACTACCACAGCCAAGTCTCGCCCAGCGAATGTACTGATGGGACAGACAAGGTGTCTCTGTTTACTACGAGCAAAGAGATTAAAATGACAGATCTAAGACAAACACTAATTTAATCTTCATGTAGCAAATACCTGATTGTCAACTCTTATTGTTGATCCATTCTTTTTAAGGGCATGGAAAGGTGAACTGCGCAGTGTCTTTATAACAACATCTTCCCCTCCCATTAATGTATTTTAAGTCTAGTATATTTGAGGTTTTTCTTAAGGCCCAGCACCCAGAGTCAAGAAATTATCTAATAATTTCTGCATTCGGTTAAAGTGGTGCGAGCTTGTCCACTCCTCTGATATGAAGAAAATCTTGAACATGTAACTTGGATGTACCCAGTGATTCAAAGGACAAACAGAACGAAAAAACAATTACTTAAAAGATCATGCTTGTTTTGTGTCGTAGCTCCTGATTTGTTAACAAAGGCCTAGCTATACAGGAGACATTTGCTGCACAGTGAACCTTCTAAAAAACACTGAAATAAGATTCTCTTCAGTGCCTGAAGTTTTCACTGTCTGATACAAGTTGGCACTGATAGAAACGTACTGAGCAATTTCAGTCCAGGAGTTAATGGGAAAGAGGATGTATCTAAAAGACACACGCTACCAGTTGATACAAATTGGTGCAAGCTGGTACCTGTGCTGCCCAGAAGGACCACTGAGTGAATGAGAAGTCAGGCTGGAACTCCATTTGCACCTATTTTAAATGGCTGTTTCATATAGATACGGGATGAAATACATTAGCCAGGTCATACCAACTGCACTTCACCTTTATAGAGACTCTTTCTAACCTGTGGCTAAAAATATGTCATACTACAGGATAATCACAGCCCAGGATATTTCCAGGCATCATTTTTATACCACCTCAAAATATTATATATACTACCTCAATAATTTTAAGTTGTTTAAGTGTACTCAGAGGTACAAGTCCCACTGATTATGTACTGAGAGTCAGATTCATCTCCTAGTCCCATACGTGAAGACAAACTGATTTCAGCAAAGCTGCATTTGTGCTTTCAAACATTGTGTTAGTGCTGGAAGTGGTGCACTGACACATTTGCTCAAACAACAGAAATCCCTGTTAGTCAAAACAAGTAAGCTCTGTAGCGCTGTATTCAATAAATTGTAATTAAGAAGGTGGCAACATAAGGGTGGCTGTCCACAAAATCCATTTGTAATTACGCATAGTTTATGGCTAAACTAATAGGATGAACAATTTAAATTAGTTACAAACTCTGCCAAGGTACCCATCTATTCCCAAGTCTATTAATTAGAATCAATTTAATCCCCACTGGGATAAAGGTCAAACAACACGTATTTGACCCTTTTCTGCTGGCGTCAGTGTTATCAGCCAATGGATCTGGCAGTGCCTGGGTCTGACTTGTTCAACTCTTCAGCATGTTGACACAATGCTTTGAAGAACAGAGCCTGGGCCCAGCTGAAAAGATCTCTCTAATAATTTCTGCTTTATATTCCTGATAAGCCCACAGGTTTGAAAATTCCAGAGCTTGTTCTCTCTCGGTGGTCAGCTCTTTGGCTGTTGTTCTCTAAGATTTTTCCTTTTGTCTCCCTTTCCTACACAGGACCTTAAAGCAGGAATGGTATTAGACCTGTGTCTTCAATTCACTCCAGAAATCAAAGTGAAAAATGAACATTAATAACTGATCCACATTTGTTAATGGATTTTAAAACAAACACTCAAAATCAATAATCATTAGCTGCCATTTCCAAACTGTCCAGAAGGAAAGATACAGAATTTCTACACCCTTGGCCAATTTCATGGGAAGGAAATAAACAGAACTGTTGTCTTTTTTTCTTCTCTCCATAGTTCCTGTAGAATTAACTGGCTTCTTCTGTGGAGTTCACCACCATCAACAATTTGTTCCAGTTGTTTTCTTGGAAAATTTGTCATAATACTCGCACACCTCTCAAGTTACTCTAAGACTAAGTTCCTGGTCTTGGCTATGGTAATATGACGTAAAATCAGCCAGTTCTTGATATACTAACATTGTGTATGTTCTCTTTGAATGTTGCTGATCTGTTTGAGGACTGTAACTCAGAGTCTATTTATGTTAAGTTCCTCCTTGATATTTTTACTGTCCACTGCATAGTATCATCCTATTGTGACAGGTTTCCACAGCAGGGTTTAAAAAAACAAAGTATCTTTGATTCCTTCTAAACTTTTTAGTCAAAAGGCTTAGAAACATATGCAGGATGCTTACGGTCACTCTTAAAGCAAATTACTGTGGCAGTATAATCAGGCATTAGCTCAACAGCATAATCAGGCATTAGCTCAACAGCATTTTTAATTCATTTTATAACACAGTAAAAACTACCTGTGTATGCCAGTGCTTCAGATGACAGACTCATGACATAAATGCAAGAGAGATGCACAGCAGCACGTTTACACGTCGCTGTAGGTGATGAAATCACCTAATAAAATAGGGATGAATCACTTCAGATAAGTACGGTGACACATCATAGACCAAAACCATCTTGTCAGCCATGAAATTCAGAAAAGCAGCCTTTTTCCTTTCTTTGGTACAAATAAAACTAAGCTCACAGAATCATAGAGGGGTTGAGGCTGGATTGGGACCTCTGGAATCATCTGGTCCATCCCCCCTGCTCAAGATGGTGTACCTCATCTAATGCTTTGACCAAGTCAACTCTCATTTTAAACTTCACTGTCTCCTCTTCAAGCTTTCCACATCTAACCTTCTGGAGTCACTTTCAAGGCCACTATCCCCCACGTTACCAATCATGTTTCCTTTAGCATCACAGCTCCCATCGCAGCCTTTATCTCCCAGCAGTAATTTGGGAAAACCTCTGTGTTTTCTACCACGCTGTTTGTACCTCTGTAAACATTCCCCAAAATTCTTTATTGTTGCTCTTCAGATCTCACCTTAAAACCTCCATTGCTGTGATGCCTTTCCAAAAACTTAAAAATGGTTAAATGAGTGGTGCTGAAATCACTTGCTTTACAGCCCCCATCAGTACAGACTGCTGTGTTTGTATTCAGCTGTTGCCTTTTGGTTTATAAGTACATCGTAATCCTGAGATAGGCATTGTCTTTTTCTGTTGTCCTTATACAGCACATTTGGCATCTTTATGCTAAATAATTTCTGGTGCGTGAGTGGGTTTCATCTTTAAAACTTACCTCAAGATTTCTTACAGCAAGGACACAGTCCTTATATTTTGTGGGAAGCCTCATTTAATTGTCTTGATGCCAGTTTTAAGCATTTTTTAAAGTGCTGGATTTTGATGTGCCAACACAGCACTGTCTCACTGGGACAATATTTTCACGTGACATCACTGTACCCTGATGCGAGATGACAAGCCTGTTACTCTGCAAGCTCCACTTCTTGTTAACATTATTTATTCTCTTTACAACACACTCAGTAACAAAAGACAGGTATGTTCTAAATTAGAAGTTAGAAGGGCTCCAGCCGGAATGCTGCTGCACAGGCACCAGCAGATCTGATAGCGGGTGGATTCCGGCGGCGCTTGCCAAGCACTGACACTTGCTCAGCGTGTTACTGGAACGGCTGGCCCTGGCACTTGCACACACAACAGGCTCGGTGCCATCGCAGCCCAGGACTTCAAACAAGGGCTCTTCTGCCCATCCTTAAATTCAATCAACAAGGAAGGGAGCTGCCAGCAGGAAGCCATTAAGTAAAGTTGCTGTCGGTATATAATCTTTATAGAAAGAAAGCCTTTCTAGAGACCATAAAGCGACTCAATCAAATCTACGCTCCCACAGTTTAACGAAAGTTCCAAATTAATGTATTATTTTGCATGACATGGAAAAACATTCACTCCCCAATTCTTTTCATGTACTTCTGGTTGCTGTTAAGTTATGACATGCTCTAAGAGTTTGCTGTAAGATTAAGTGCTTACATTTAAATAAGATTAAAGTAACCATCATTAAAAATATGCCTGAAACTGTTCAGTTTTTAGGTTTTTTTCTTCAGTCACACACATGACAGGAGAGATTACCTAGAAGCTGGTATTTGCACTATGGGTAAATACTCTCATTATACTAAAATATCTACAACATAGAAAATGCAAAATTTCCTTTTAGGAAAGGAAAAAAGTCTTTTTCATTTTGAGACATGCCAGATGGCCATTTCAGAATGGGCACTGACTTATTTGCCTTGCTAAATTGCTACGGAGAAACCCAGAGAATCCATGGCCTACATGTCATCCTGGTACCTCCAACAGGACACAGAAAGCATTCCGGATGGGGACAGATGCTCTCTTGACAACTCTGTCTTAGTACTGGGATCTAAAAATATGTAAGTAAAATGTACACTGAACCTTTTAAAAATTATCATACACCAGGTCAACCACACATCTGTCTGTGCAGTACATTTATGTACTGCATTTGCATTGGGTAAAGTACAGCAGAACTGTGTCCATTTCTTTCATAAACATAATTTTAAAGGCCTTATGATTTCATTCTGTTGGATCATGGTGCCTGTTAAGAACAAGCCCATGGTGATTAATCATACTCTGTGGAAAACCAGTTCCTCTCAGCTCTGAAATTATGTAATTGAAAATCAGCACTTTTCCTTATATCAGAACTAATCTTCTCTGGGGTGGCCAGCTCAGGTCTATTCATGTTCTGAACTGGGAGTGAATTGCAAGATACTCAGAAATCAGTTATTACTTGCAGAATACAAGTGTCTTCATGATGCCTAGCCCAGCCGCAGGGAATTAGAAACCTGACAGAGCAAGCAGGAGGGAAGGTGTGCTATCTCACCCCTTCCCCACTCTCCCAGCACATTGTCAGAAATGATACACCTTCCTACATAACAAAAGAAATGTTTTCAGGTTTAGAAGACTACAGCCCATCTGGGTGGAACTCTGTGGCAGATTAACATTCCTATGTGTTAAAAATTTGATGTCAGGTTCTTCAAGCAAGATACAGTTTGGTCAGAATATTCTACAGGTTCTGAAAGTGAAATCAGAGATGAATGTTTGAGAATGACCAATATTTTAGAAGACATTTTAGATTAAGAACTCTTACTGAAATGCATGTGAAATACTAACAACTTTTGCCCTACACCTTAAAAAAGGTCACAGCTCTGAATGACTTTAACATCAGTCTCAGTATTTTGCCCTCACTTCAGGAGATTAATAATTTCATTTCCAGCTCTAGTCCCAATGCAGTTAATCTTTTATCATACAGCATTGATATATGTTGTAAAGAAGTTTTCAAAAGGTATATACTAATTCATACAAACCAGGACAATAATATGTCAACATGATTCATAAAGACCAAAGCGAAATACTCATAGAACTACAGAGGCAGTTTATGTAGGTAACGTGGGAGGAGCATGCCATTGTAGAAACTCATTTCAAAACCTGCCAAATTTTCCATTACTGGGAATACAAGGCTAAATTCTAAGACCTGATGCCATTTTTTACATAACCTCTCTGCAATGCTCTCAACCTAAACAGAATTTATAGCCTAAAATCTCACTCAGCCAAAACTCTCCAATTACACACAGCTCTCAAGCACCTGCAATTCCTCTGAGGTTTTCAGTTCTGTTGGATTCAGTGGGACATGGAGGGACACGGGCTCTGGGTGTCAGCAGCAGTGGGGGCTTGCACACTCCTCCTCCCTTCCTCGCCGCCCCTTCCTCCCCCGATTTCTTATTACCTTCCCAATTGCAACTGAACCCAAACAGGAGAGCACACTCAAATGCCAGGCCATCTTCCTGAACAAAGACACTAAGGTCTGACTTTGAAAATGTGAAATTAATGATGGAAGGAACAGTTGAGATTTCAGTTGGGTTTTTTTTGTTTGGTTTGGTTTTTTTTTTGCGTAGCCTGAATAAAACCAGGAGTGATACAAGCAAAATACAAACCAAAAGAACAACAAAATCGATGATCAGTTTCCAAAGCAAAAGTTTTCAAGTAGTGCTTTCAGGATTTTTATTCACTATCCCAGAAGAATCACTGGATTATTTTGTTTGTGGCATTCTACAGACGCCCATCATGTTGCCATCCTGTTTAAAGTCCCTTGCAGACATAATTGTCTGGACTGCAGTGCTGACAGAGCCAGGTCATGGCTATCAAGTGGTACATTCCATACAAGAACGAAGTTTCCGTTTCTTGTTTTCCTTGGTGATACAAGCTCCTTGCCATCTACTCAGGGCTCTTGTCTGTCCTGATATTCCAGACTGCTCACCTCACCCGCTGCACAAGCCTGCAAGCCCTTTGAGTTGTGGAGTCTCCTGCACTACAGGGAGTGAACGTCCAGAGGACAAAACAGTGAAAGAGATCTTCCAGTGTATTTACAAGGGCATTTCTTGCACGGTGATGAATGTGAAGAACTCTCAAAAAGGTGAACAGGAATTGTCCAACTCCTCTCTGCAGCATTGTCACACTAACACAAGGCTGCCCCTAACCCATTTGGTATTTTGGAGCCGTCTCTCATGCCAAAACACTGCCGATTCCCTGGCAGCCCTCTTGTTTACTCATCAATAGCTACAGTTACCAAAAAGGCAAACACAGCACAGCTGGAGGGGGAAAAACCCAAACACAACAAACCCAAAAGGAAAATTGGAAAGCAAAATATAGGTACTTGGAAAGAAACAGATCACAGGAATGATCACAAAAGAATGCTAGAAAAGCACTGCTGGATAGGATCCCTTGCAGATGCTACTGAAGATTCATATTGCTGATTTCTGAGCCCAGACCCTTCAGTGTTAATAAAAAACCTAATGAAAATCAATGGCTTTTGACCAGTCTCCCAACAGGAAAGGCCTAAGAAACTCTGCGAAAGTCACTGTCACATAACCTTGAAGACTAAAATATATAGTAGAGTTGGATAATCTGTTTCCATCATATAATTATATCTTTTTCAATTACTTTTATTAGGTTTTAATTTATTTAATAATCCAGAATGCCTAAGAACCAAGCATCTCTTTCCTGTTCAGTTAGACCTCAGATTAAATAATGTGTGAACAAAGTAAATTGAAATTACAAGGAAAATTTTTAGACATCAAGGAAATGTCATAAAAGAGAACCTAACGAAGAGCAAGATATACAAATGACTTACACAAAACACATACGAATCAAAACTTCATCACTGGAAATCATCAAAACCAGGGCTGACAGGTCTCTGGCAAGGGCACTGTAATAGAAAATGCTGTAGGAAAAGCAAATGGCTTGGAGGAAACCAGAAGCATTTTCCAAGTCTCACCAGCAGTGAATGAACCCATTCAGCCCCTGCCCCCCCCAGACTACTCACATCTGTAGAGGGCTGTTCTTCCACACAAGAAATATTGTTCAAAGGGGCCAGTCCTCCCAATATTAACTCCATTATACAGTGTATTCTTTGCAAAACACCCATTAGGGTTTGGAAGTGGCTTTTTATTTCATAGGCATTAAATCATAAACTCATAAAAATAACTCATTCTCCCTTTTCATTAACCCAGATATACTCTGTGGTTTTGGCTAACCACAGAATATCAAAAGCTAAAAGTCTTAACAAAGCTACTGAGGCAGAGGTGATGCTCTATTGGTCAAACAGTTTTGAAGTGTAGTCAAAATTCTCAAGAGTTAAAGCCAACAATAGTGGAAATTTTGAACTTTGCGAGCAACTGAGAAGGAACTGAAAGCAAAGAAGTCCATTTCTCCAGCAATTCAGCTGCAGCAAAGTAACTCTCAGCCGGCACTTCTGAATCTGGACACATCTCTGGGGAACAGCATGACAGTTGAATTACAATACTTGAGTACTTCCGGAGAAATTTCAATGCTATTCATCCCTCATAATAACACTAACATGTCCAGTGTCATCTGTAAACCACTCTTTCTCTGCATCCAGCATATTTATAAGCTTTAATTTTTTTCCTGAAGCGCTCCAAGAAGCATTAAATACACAATTCCTCCCACCACCAAGTAGTTTTTGAAAACTTCTACCCAAAAGTAAAAATGCAGATGGATCCTTTGACCTCTTAGCGTACACCGAACAGGGACGATCTAGTGATTAGAGTCTCTTTGCCTAAAAATCACCGGTAGCCTTAACTGAAAAAACTAGAATACACGCACCTCTGACACCGCTTTGTCTCCTTATTGGCCATTTCATCAGAGAGGCCAATGAACAACCATGAGAAAAGAAACATCACCTTAGAAGGAAACGGCACCTGGAGACTTATTTGTCCAAGTCATATTCGAGGCACAACAGCAGAGCAACGGGTGTAAAAGAATGGGCGTAGAGAATGGGAATCAGGATGGATTTACATGATCACACCCAAGAGACTTCTGTTCTGTTGGATTGAGAATTTCGGTCTTCATCCTCATCTATAGAGTAGAAGACACTGTATTTCCATTTGCATAAACCCTTTTCTGATTTATTTCTTGCCATCTTCATAGCTTTAAATGCAAGATCAAATTTTAAGGTAAAAAAGTTGCAGATGTGACAATTCATAATCTTAGTGAGATACAACACTTGTCACCTTACTGCTCAGACACATCTCATTTGTGATTAACAAAGCCAGCCTCTGAAAACAGAGTGTAAGATGAAATCCAATCCAGACTAATTATCAGAGGAAATGTCATATGCTACAGTCTCAACTAACCTATCTTTCAAAAGATTCTAATCTCAAAAATATGGTTATATATCGCCGCCTACCTCCAAAACTCCGCCACTATGTCTGTGTGCGCAAGCGCTGTGATGATTTTTTCAAGATATACTGCACCCCCACTATTAGAATCTGGATCGATATGTTACTGCTTCCATTCTCCTCTATGTAACACTGTGCTTGGCCTCAGAATTTCACGCCTTTGGTGGAAGTGTGGTTCTAAACTTGGAATATTGTGACTACACCATCTGATAATCAGAATCTGTCATAAATTATTAATTATGATCAATAAATCAAGCTTTGCATATCATTGTAAAATGGTTAACTGCATAAGAAGACAATAGAAAAATAGAACAGTTAATTTTCACAAGCCTACTTGTGACTTCAAGTCTCTTTCGTTGCTTTTTGGTTGTCAGAGGCAAAGTATAAAAGCGAAGAGTGGTGCCAAACAGAGGTCTCACATTCTACATGGAAATGGCATTACAGTCACAAAGTTACGTTGAGCACAGAAGGCAGGAAAGAAATGAAATCTCACAGCAAAAGGAATGGAAACTACCACATCTGGGTAAACTTGTTGTTAAGAATGTGAAGGAAGAAAAGGATAAGCTGCTTGAGTGTTGCAGGGCAAATGTGCCACCACCAAAGGCAAAAGGCAGTGCTGCTACCAGAGGGGATCAGAACTTGATGAGTGCCATATTTGACTGACTGGACAGCCATGACATAGCTGAAAGGAGAATCTAGTTCAAATTCAGTAAAAGCAAAAACTGAAGCACCTGATGACAGACATGAAAAAACCCCATAAGACAAAACCCCTCCAAGTTCTAAACAATAACTAGCACCCACACAGCATTTCACAACATCGTATGAGGCAAGTACGAGGGTTCCCAACAATTATTCTCATTGATTCTTCTAAGATTTTATAGCTGTGACGTACAAATGAACTGCAGTTGATATCTGTTTATAGTAATTTCATCCTCAGCTCTGTACCCTAAATAGCTCCCTCTCCTTTTGGCCCTTGTTACCTGGTTCACTAGAACCGAGTGCCATTGTTCTGCTCCCAGCTGAACTGCAGCTAAGCAGCTCTTGAATTAGCAGGAGAAATGGTGGTACTTCAATAGCAGAGCTTTGCATAGCAACCAGCCGGCCTAAATAAATAAATAATGAAGCATGGTGTTCTAACAGATAATATAAATACACTTCCAGCAAATTGCTTGGGTCCAAAGGTCAGTCAACTTGTTTGCTCTGCTTCCAAGAATTTGTAAATCTCAACACAATGTTTAAACACAAGCATATACAAACATCAAAGTTCAATGCTGACATATTTTACACCTCTGAGTTGTGTGCCAGAATAGCTCTGTACCACACAGAGAAAACTGTGGCGCATGTGTAAGGAACTGACAAAACGCTACCCCAAACTAAATGCAAATTTTTCTTTAAATATCCTCTCATTCTGTATCTGTCTTCTTTATTCTCCATTCATCCTCTCTCACACGGAGAAGTATTTATGCAGCTGTCTAATTTCACAATTCCTCCCTTTCATTACCCATTAAAGGGAGAGATGGAACTTTAAATCTCAAGCCTCATTTCAGGGTGTGTGTGGGTTTTGTATTCTTGATTGATTCACACATATGGAGACACCTATACTTATGAAAACACAAAGTTTCAAGGTAAACCACCAGTTCTTGAGCTAGAGAATGGACACGCCACCCACACTGGCATTTCTGGGCTGCTGAGCAGACAGACCAGTCTCTTAGCCTCTCCCCCTTTCCCTCTTTCCTAAAGGAAACGTGCAAACAGTCTCACAGCTCCTACTCATGTGGTGCTTTTCTTCCTTGCTGGGGTCTCATTCATCTTACCTTGGAGCAGCTCTGGGCTGGCAAAAGCAAAATAAGGGGGATTGCAGAAAGCACAAGAAATCAGTTTCCAAATGGAAAACCATCAGGGTGAAAGCGAACTCTTCTCCCCACTTTCCCAAGAGAATGCATTATTCGGATGGAGAGCCAGAACCCTCCTGCACACACCGTTTGCCCCTTTCTGAGCCAAGCCCCTCTGCTCTGGGATGACAGGCATGGCAGTGGCAGCCTGGCTGTCCCCAAGGAGAGCTAGAGATGTGCTGAGCCTGGAGGGCTGGCGCCGGCAGCCGCTGCCCCCCTCTCTCTGTTCACACACGGTCCCAGCAGCCAGGAAGCAGCCTCGTAAACAGAAACGCAAGTGAGCACTAGCTTCACGCATGGCAGTCGCACAGCTCTCCTCTCCCCGCCACAGGAAACCCAGGCTGGAGCCAAAACCTCTCCTTTGTCCCCAGAGGAGAACTCACCAGGGGGCCCCTTTCTCACCTTTACATTTTCTTAGATGAGATGGGGAGACGGGATGCAGGGAAGGAGGAGTGGGCAACTTTGAAAATGTATGTCAACGCAACGGCTCAGCACACCAGGGCTTTGCAAAACGAGTGCCCCTTCTCCCCTCTCACCTTCCCAAAGCGATTCCATCAATCCCACCTAGAGGTGAGCGAAAAGGCTTTTTGGTCTCTGGGTCAGAAGACTCCCCAGTGGAGCAGCAGGTGGGAGGTTCCTCCCCCCCGTCCCCCGTCCCCTCCGTGCTGGTGCTCACCTTTCTGGCTCCTCGTTTAGCAAACTCCCTGGCCAGATGGCGGCCGATGCCTCTGCCCCCTCCGGTGATGAGCACGTTGTCCCTGGACAGGTCTCGGAGCTTGGGCGGCAGCACCATGCACACGGCAGCCTTCACCACCAAATAAACCATCTGCACGGGGAAAAGCAGCAAAGCGCCCAGCCATTTCCAAATCATCCTCTTCTTCCAGGCAAGTCAGGAAGGCAAAATTATCTTCCAACCCTTCACAAAGCCAAGTTAACAGGGAAAGAAAACCAATACCCTTCATGCACCCCCAGATGGGTGACAAGTCTTCAACCCCCTTCCAAAACTTAGGGGTCAAGAGATTCTTGGACTGGAAAAATCCTTCTCTCCCCCTTAAAAAAAAAATGGGGCAGGAGTAAAGTAGTGCAGAAGATCAAGTCACTCCCCTGTTTCTTGATCGGTGTCCTCTGGGATTGTCACATGCAGGTAAAACGGTTTCCTTGCTCTTTAACTGGAAGACAGTTTTTTTAAATTAAAAGAGAGAAAAAAGTAAAATTAAAAGTAACCATACATCCCTCTGCTTCAAAGACCAACATAAAAATGCAGTATCCAAATGGAAGGTTTTTATACTTGGAAAAATAAAATAAGGCAGCCTATGTCTCCAAATTTCAGCCTGCAGTGCCTTCCAGGCAGCTCATTTCTATTCTTAGACTCAGGAAATTGCTTAAATAAGACAGAATTGCCAGGACCTTCTTTTTAAGAAAGGCTCTATTCAGGGCAAGGTTGTTGTTTTTGTTTTAATATCTATAAATATCTATAGACGTTCTGTCCTGAGCCGGTTGCAAAGGTTGAGCTGATAACTGCCTCTCTCTGCCCCCTCTCCTGGATTTCTCACTTGGAGGAGCTGTGATCACAGAGCAGGAATTACGCCGTACACTATTTCAGCTCTGGCTCTTACTCATTTCTCCCTATTGCTCTCTCTGCCTATCACAGCCGCGGCGCTGGGGAGTTTTTATACCCCATTAAGCCTGATTGACAGTTAAAGTGTTGGGGAGATTTCACTACTGTTCCTGTGAGTGGCTGGTTCGGGCTCTCCCCTCCCCCGGAGCCCTCCGGCAGCCACCGCACAGAAACTCGCCCTCGCAGGCAGGGCTGGGGCGGCCGCCGGCTGCCGGGCGGCGAGTCGGGGCTTGCTGAGAGCCACGCTGGGCTCGCAGCTGGAGCTCGGGGCACGCTGTCACCGAGCCAGCCAGCCCCTGGCCGCCTCCCCAACGTGCCCGCAGCCGCGGTCGGAGCCCAGGGAAAAGCAGTTCCAGGAAGAGCCGGGGTTAAGGCTGAGTTCAAGGGAGCCAGCTCTGCCTCAGGGCGCCCTGGCAGAGGATCTGCTCGCCCAAGATAAGACGGGAGAACGTCTCTCGGCCCCCCGTTGCGGGGCTGAGTCCAGCCTGGGCTGATCATCATCTCAACCTATTGCCGTTGGACCAGGGGTTTTATGGACAATGTGACAGCTCATGGATTTTCCAAGCTTACGTTGCTGCCGCTGGGGGTTTAGCCAGGGGGCAATAAAAGGCAGGCTCTGACCGAAGCAGGGAGACTCACTTTCTCACAACAAAGGGTGGGTTTTTTTCTCTCCTTTTCCAAGACATTTTTTGGCCAGTTATAAGGGCAGACTTGCAACACAGGAAGGTCTCCGTAGCGCTTTAAACTATGCTGTAACAGGAGAAAGGGCAAAGAGTATTGCAACTAGGTCCCCTGACACGGTGGTTTGCAGGGTTAAATATTAGGCAGGTAAATGATGTTTTCAGTTGTTCCTATTAAACATTGCTGAGGAGGATCAAACTGCACATTGGAACTGAGCTGCTGGTGCAGTTTGTAGTTGTGGCCCCAACAAGGAATAACCCAACTTTGAGGGGTTTTTTGAGGATGGCAAAAGGTCCTCAAGGGTACAACCTCCCATTGCTGTCCTCGCAGCTCTGCTGGGAAGAACTTCAGGGTTATGACTGTATATATCATTAAGAATGTACCCCAATGAATCCAATCCCACTGAGGAGGTCTGGATCCGTATCCACTATCCTGGGAAGCCATCTAGTGGTAAAAACTAGAATTGCTGAAAAGTGACAGATTTGAGGGCACTCTTCAAACTTCTGTATGTCTATAGTTACTAAAGCACCACCTCAATGGAAGTGTACGGGCTTAAGCACCTACAGACAGGTAGCTGAGAAGTGACTCAGGAAGCTGAATCTCTTAGAAAATAAATTCAATTTTATGCTTCAGAATCAAACAGATATTTTTGAAAACAGGCATTGTTCTAACCGGTCAGAACTGCAGAGTTCTTACCTTTAAATGCACGTTAGCTCATATGAAATAAGTGATATGCTCTCTCTGCATCATTATAAAGTGTCAGGAGAGATGCTTTTGGAGAGAAGATGAAGCAATCTAACTGGAAAGTCTAAGTCTGTGCATAGTCAGAAAAAGGTGGTATTTCTTAGCTTAGCTGCATCTGAAATAACCACAGCTCAAAGAATTTCCATTGCTGCTCAGCAGCGGTTAGCACCTCTGTGTGTTTTTACAGTAATACCTTTGGAAATGGAGCTGGGGGAGGCACCTGGCATTACGATTTTCCTCTCGGTCCAACAGCTCTGAAGGGGAGAGAGAAATTACACAGAGAGCCCAGTGTCTGGTTTAAACAAGAATGACTCAGTCTCTGGACTGGTAACAAATATAACAACTTTCTGGTATGGAAATAAGGAGCAGTGTTAAAAATGAAAGGATATGAAATTCATCAAAGTAAATTTGATTTTTTTGATTCCTGAGTTCAGTTTCTTTATGCATAATTCACCACAGGCACATTTAAAATAGAAAAGTCAGCAGTACTACACAGCCTGTTAAGATTAAAATAAAAATTAATTATTAATTTAAAACATTTACTGGTCCTTTGAAGCCAGTGAGAATGAAATAATCTTGTAAATTCATCTGAAATATCTGAATAGCTTAATCAGTTTGAATAATATTGGAAGCGGGGTTTTTTTCATTCATTTTGATTTAGTTTTATTGATCTGTGTGCAAAGTTGCTACTAAATTTGGAGCAGGTGTAAAAGGACAGTTCTGGATATTTAAAATTTTTCTATGAACTATTTTACTTCTTTACCTCTTTACTTTAGATTTACCTTGAAGCAGTGAAAACCAGTAGTTACTACATTGTACAAATGTACAAAAGCAAGAAGCAAAAGCAGACTTCTAGGAAAATGGAAGTTACTGCATCTTGCCTGTAATAAATATGGTGAAAAATATATGCAAGTTATTTTAAAATTCACCTAATTCAACCAGAAAGTCAAATAGCTTTAAATTCTACACATATCATATAGAATATTCAGAACAGCTAAGGTTTGTTCCTTTTAATTGCAGTTTCACTCTGAAAAATGGCAAAAAAGTAGTATTCTGGGATTTAATCTGATTGTTCTATAGAAACCATTGTGCTCTTTTTTGGCAGGACGTCTTTTTCTAAACTGTCACCTTTACAAAATCAACATGTGCTTTTGTTCAAGAATCATAGAATCATAGAATTGTCCAGGTTGGAAGGGACCTTGAAGATCATCTAGTCCAACCATCAACCTAACTCTGATAAAAACCATCACTAACCCATGTCACTAGGCACTATGTCAACCCGTCTTTCTAATACTTCCAGGGATGGTGCCCCAATCACTTCCCTGGGCAGCCCACTCCAAGGCTTAATAACCCTTTCAGTGTAGAAATTTTTCCTAATACCCAATCTGAACCTCCCCTGGGGCAACTTGAGGCCATTTCCTCTTGTCCTATCGCCCGTTCCTTGGGAGAAGAGACCGACCCCCGCTCCACTCCACTCCACCTTCCTGTAGGTTTGATTATCCCAACTGCTTTCAGTAAATGTCTGTAGGTACACACAGACACTTAGGACATACCTTTGCTGATGGTAACACGGATCTGTCACATCACAGCAGTCATTCCAAATTCTAAGTTAAAAGTTGTCCCAAAGTGAATCCCTTCCATGTTTTACTCCACAGTCCTTCACCAGTGCGCTGGAGCGTTCGAGGAGGCCTGTTGATGTGGTACAATTGCATCAGTTGCTAAGGCTATCACTTAGTTGCAGAATTAATTTTGCATTTTGGATAATTGCACAGTACTGAACTATAAAGTGAAAAAACCCCAACAACTTGGTTTAAGCCATTTTTGTGGCACTTTAAACTATGTTTTATTTTAGTTTAGGACAAAAGCAAGAAGGCAGTCATGTAACGCATCTCAGTGGTAACTCATTCAGTTTTGGCTTCCACTTGTCTGTTCAAGTTTCTGGGTTTGTACTTATTAAAAGAAGTGTAATGGAAGACAGCTTTAATCAGTTTTATGAATCTATTCTGAACTAATAGGCCCAAATTTAGATCGTGCCTGAATGACCCATTCCTGGGACCACAGCTCAAAAGATGCGTTAATGCTTTCTGAATGTTTAACCACAACAGTGCCTAACTAACAGTCCAGCTGAAAACTAAACCTGTTCATATTCAGACCAGCTCACGTAAAGGGAGGTTAGGGAGGCCTAGAGTAACTGAAACCCAGCTTTTGGATTGCAGTTAAGCATAGATTTACTCATACTTTCAGAGATATAGAAACCTACTTTTTTTTACTCGCCCCGTCTTGAAGGAAAAAAACAGCAGTGAAAAAGCAACATTTAAGTCCAAAAGAGGTTGATACACCCTCTGTACAGATCACTTGTGTAACAAGGGTCCATTTTTGCAGAACAATGTTATGTGGATCTATGAAGAGGCTCAGGTAGAGTGTTGGAACACTCAGATCTTGATGTTGCACCTCTATATATCAGCAGAGCTCTACATTTGTTCACGCAGCCTTTGCAGCCAAATTCATAGCAAACTTGGGAGTCTGTTCGTGCAAATGAAGTTGCTAAACAGCAAGAACCTCTGAAAGGAAAATGAGCTGGAAATTAAAAGCACACTCAAGGCATGTCTGAAAGCCATTTGGGCTAACAATTCTGTGTTTTCAGCTTAAAAAAACCCACCCAAATATGTACAGTACATTGGTGAGCAGATGTGAAATAACTGGGAACACAGAAGAGCGCTGTTACACAATGGAAAGTCTGTGTTACTGGGGTGTCAAGTAATACCAGTTTTTTACATCAGTGCAGGGTTCTTGACCATGGACAATCTATCACGGTCACAGATTAAAACTAAACCTCCTTTAAAAAAGGAAAACCTTTTGCCAAGCTGATCTGGTTTTTGTTACGTGAAGTGCTGCTGTCAGATTTGGATAAATCAAGAGCTAAATTTTTGTGCTTCTTGATTTCATTCTTCCCTTGAGTTCACATTTTCCATTTGAAATGTGTCCCAGTGGTTCTATGATTTCACACTGTCCTTCTATATGTTATTAAGTATTAAGAGTCTGATACTGTTCCCTTGTAAGTGGAGTTTTGCCATGGACTAAGCTCAAAGGGACCAGGTTTCTGTTTAACTTCCAGCCTTGACAGAAAGCAGTCTGTGTCCAGCCTTGTGCAAAAAGCTACATTTGGCTGTTTTACTGCTTTCCCAGGGTCTCACAACAAACTAGTACCATGAATAAAGATATAACACACGTCTTACTGAGGAATCCTAAATTCTAGATTACCTCCCTTTCTAGATTCAACATGTGTAAAAATAATTGTCTTTATAAGCAGGAGTACAATGTTTTCAAAGTGAGTGTAGGCACTAGCTGGAATTCAGACAAAGGGATGCTACAGCAAGGATGTGGTATTTCTGTCAGTCGTTCAGTCATTTCAGTACAGGTTAGATTTTATCATTGGTACTCACTGCCCTTCTTTTTTCTCACCTATTTTTAATTAGGAGTCAAATCTGACTCAATCTGTTAGCCTGAGTCTTCATATTGGAAGAGAGAACAGTGAAAAAACACCACATGTAAACAGGACTGGAGTGACTACATTGTGTTAAACTGATTGACTCATCCTACATTCTCTTTAGCACATTTACCTCACTTTTACGCCACTCAGTATTTACCATTCCTTCTGATTAATTCCTCAGTCCTGACAAAACTTCTTAGACACACAAGGAAGCAGGGAGGCAGAAGAATTACGTACATAAGGCTCTCAAAATTAGAGAAGGTTATTGTTCCAAGAGGCTGAACTGAAATCGTACTAAACCAACGTGATAGGGATTTTGACAAAACCAGAAGAGTAGGCTAATGCCCGTAATAAGTTTGCACTGGAAGCTTGTAAATTAGCTTAGGAAAAAATCTCTAGATAAAATGTTCCCTGAATCCTTTCAAACAAGGTCTTTTTAAAAAAACTCATTACAAGCAGCTATAATTTCTTTTCAGAGCTGGTGGTTCACTAATGCAGACAGAGGCGAAATAATTCAAGTCCTTTAACTGTCATAAGCTTCTTCAAACTTGAAAGCTCTAGAAAGGAAGACTAAAAGAAGAGGAATGTCAGGAAGAGAATGCTGTTGCCAAATGCAAACTTTTTCAATTGGAAGGCTGGGATGGATGAGCTTTAGGTGTATGAATTGATGTGGGGGAATGAGATCGCATTAAAAACTGGTGATGGGAAAATAAGATCTCTGGAAGGATTCAGCTGAGCTAAAAAAAGGGCACAGAGGGATGCTGGGATCTTCATTCAGACAGAACTCACAGCATTTTTGATAATGGTATGAACATATTTAAAAGTATGTCCATATGGGCACATTCAGAACTTAAAACCTATTAATTTTAGGATGGATTAGTGAAATTCATTAAACCCCAACATAGATATTCCTTCTCAGAATAAAATGTAGCTTTAATTTTTGCTTTCATTTATGTTGTGGGTTTTTTTTAGAAAAATCATTCAAGTTAGTGGATGGAATAGGAAATTGGGAAGGGCTCAGTTAAGCATCCCATACCTCAAAGTGACGGAAGAGATTAATTACTCCCCAGCTTAGGAAAATAATTTGAGTCAGTACCGGAAAGATGCCTACTATGATCACAAGGTCCCGGCCTGCTGAGTTAAACTGAGAGTTCCATGTTATAACTTACAAGGATTTAATGGTTTTCTTACCTTTAACACCTATTTATTTATTTACTATTTAATTTTAATTTTAAACCACATCAGTTCTACCTGTTGAATTCCACTGACGTTAATGATTGGACCTATTCTCTTAAGAATCCGAACTGGTCACCCTTATCATCTGGTCCTTTATCTCTTATGACTCATCCTCCTTACTCTCATTCCATACAGATAAATATTTGTTTCCCCTATTGACTAACTCACATTACAGTTTCTCACTCTTTCCTGTAATGCATGTTTTGCATAAATGGGATTTTTCTAAGCAGATATATTTCATTTGCTTCTTTTATGAGTATAAGACAACCTAGAAAGGACTGACCATTTTTTGTCAGGATCCCCCTTTCTGAGGGAATACCACTACAGGTTTGTTAGCCAAGGCAGAATCTTATGGCTCATAAAATGGAGTATTTCTCTTCTATGACCACGATTACAAGCTTTTATAAGGGTTTTAAAATGGAATCTCTGGGAGATTACTGGGGATAAAGAAATATTTCAGTGTGTTCAGGGGATAGCATAGATTGTACCGATTACGTCAAGCTGAGTTGATGTTTGTTTGCTTTTCACTTTTACCCAAACAAGTCCTGTCCAGTCCCGTGGTGGACAGAAATACATGGAGCTGCACCTGGTCACTCATTTCTTCACTTTCATCACCTCTATTTGCACCAGCATTTGGCTGGCCATATGGTCTAATCACAGTCTAAATTACAACAAAAGATAATGTAGAGGTGTTGGCAAAAAATAACAAGCTATGAAGTTGTAAAGCCATCAAAATCCTTTCTTTAGATGAATAAGAATAGAAGGTTAAGGGCTAAAGTTCTCCAAGTCAAGGTGATGTTTCCCTCTGTATCACTGGACATTGGTAAGCCCCGTGGCCTTTGCTGCACACTCCTAACTAGTACACATTTTTACTAGTGCAAAAAATCACACATAGCTTTTCAGGCCCATAAAACAGAATACAGTTAAGCCAGAAAAAAAAAATAAAGTCCATTTGCAATTTTGGAATATACAAAATAATGACATTTCCTGGATGTGAGTCTTGTACGTATTATCTTTGACCAGGCTAAATAAAGTTGTAATGAGGTTGTAATTAACGTTGTAATGTTCCACGTATTAACTTTGACCAGGATAAATAAACCTGCAACAGCCGGATGTTTGTATGCTTCCAGCATCAGGCAGCCTTCTCTGTAGGAGGAAGGCGGAACAATTTTGGTATGCAAATGACTTCTCTGCGGAGTCAGTCTGGAGGATATAAATATTGACAGAAGGGTATCAAACAGCTCTCAAATAAATTATTCCCACCAAAGAAAAATGGAATCCTTTTATGCTCTGGCTTTAATAGCAGGGATTCTAGTTGCTTTTGTCTTATTGGTTTTAATTGCAACTTCTCCTAATTCCTTCAAGGTAGAGATTCCTCCTGATGCTGACCAGCCATCAAAGCTCCGCTTGTATCACTATGTATACACTCTCTTGGAAGTTCTGGTGAGTTTATCAAGCTCTGTGATACTGGGATTTTCAGGAAAGGAAAAACTTGAGTAGCTCTATGAAGATATGCATTTAAATATTGCAGCAATTTGTAATGGGAACCACACTATAACACAGATTTAAAGATAAAGGCCAAAGTTTGATTTGCTGTTCTATTACTGTATATAAAAGCAGCCGGTATGAGGAGAGTTCTTTTATATACTGACATGTGCTTTCTTATGCCTCAATTTGTGCCTTCTGTAACGAAATGATGGGTCCTGTGGATGACAGGAGGGCTATGGATATAATTTACATGACTAATGATAACCAAACCTTCTGTATCTCAGTGCACCTTGATATATTTAAGGTAATTTCCTAGATTTTGAACTATCTGCAGTAATTTTCTTACTCATGATTTTGTTCTTATTTCTGCAGTGACTGAATTGCTATGTCTTAGTTAAGTATCATAGAATCATGTAGGTTGGAAGGCATATCCAGAGGTCAGCTAGTCTAACCTCCTGGCTAAAGCAGGCTCAGCTAAACCTGTCACCACTTGTCATTTAAGTACTTGTAAGCCAGACTCACTGGGCTGGGTGCTTTGCCGTTGGGGAGAGAAACAGCTTTTGCCCAAAAGGCTTTCAAAGCAGGCAACAGGAGCACATAAGAGCAGCCCAAGACCTGTCACATCTGGCACATAACATGTCAAAAGAAAGCCTGCAGGAAAATCAGAGTTTTTTCATTAACGTTTGTACAGACCTCATCTCAAGCACAGGTATCCTCTAATCCCCTACATAAGGAATGGAGTAACTAAGGCCCATATCATGAAAGGTGATCTAGGGCACTATAATGTATTAAAGACTTACGTGGGTTGCTTGGTCTTAGATAGCAGCACTCACAAAATCCAGTAATTGTCCCCTGTTCTCCAATGGCCCTTGCCTCATGTACCTTTCTGCATTGAAAGGTACATGGTACCCATGGCATGAAAGAAGAGACTGCTGTCCTTAAATCTCTCACACTGCTTTTCACGTTAAGCTATATATAAACTTAATATAATAATATGTCCATAATAGAATAATATGACTGTATGTTATTAAGTTCTCTATGTTTTATACTTGGTTGGATGAAAAGATTCTTTCAGATTTTTTTTTTTACCCGCTTTTACAGCTTCTAAGTGGCTGCTATGCAGTGGCACATATTCTAACTTAATTGATAATATGTTCCAGAAACTTCAGCTTCCTTTTTCTGGATAGTTTTAAAAATTAATTTCACCATTTGCTATGCAATGAATCCATTCAATACCTAATTTTCTTTCAAAACCCTTTAGACATCTGCTGGTACTTTTGGTGAATTTCTAGGTTTATGTTTATAGTCACAGAAGTAGTCCTCATAGTGAGGACTTCACAGGTGTCTTAGAAAGAGCATGAAACTTTGTACATTGCACATGTGCAATGAACATATCCCACTCATTCTGATGAATGCTGCTCTTCTTGTGCTGGGAATGTTAAATACCTCTTTTTTCTGCAATACAAGACTGTCTTTTCCTCATTTCTTCCACCTTACTTGCAATATGTCTTAGAAAAGCTGCATCAAGAGTTAAATGTGTACCTTCTACAGCACAGGTATCATACGTACAATGCTCCTGCTGCATCTATCCACATGCTGCCATAAAGAAACCAATGACAATCCCAAGTGGAAGAGATGAGAGAAACCCTCCTAGTTCACATTCTAAGCTTCTGTCTTAACCTATTTATACAGATCAGTATTTAGACTAACTGTGCATATTGCACTGTGATACAAAGCTTTGATGATAATTATTTTGGCTGGCAAAGTGTAACATTTCAAAGAGACCGACAGAAAGACTGTCCAATGTAGTCTTGAAGTCCATGAAGCTCAAATTGAGTGTTTTTTGCTAGTTGGTATGTGTTTTCATAATAATTTTTGAAGTAAAAATCTGGTCCCCATATGATCTTTCACATCAAAAGCCAGTTTGTGCCAGAATTTAGGTGTTCCAGCAAATAGTTTTTCAAAGACCCTATTTCACAAGAAACGGTATGCTGACATGCTGGTCCGGGTACTCTTTTTCTACACATATATACATTTTAGAACCTGGTTTATATAATATGTTTCACCTACTAACACTGATCTCATATGTCTAAGAATACCTTTCATACCCTTTTCTTCTTTGGGTGTGTTGTTACTGGTTCTAAAGTATTTTGTAGTTATTGATCAATAAGTTATTCAACAGAATACATACCACATTGTCCTTCATGACAGCGTTTTCTCTGAATTTGAAGATGCCTCTGTGACATCAGGAGCTCCTAAGATAAGGAAAGGAAAAAGGATGTTTAGATAGAAAGCTCTGAAATCAAGTTTATCATATATATTGCTATCTGTCATTTGAAAGCTCTGCAAAAATGCAGGGCTGTTAGAAAGTACAAATGAGATCAAATAAACACGGTATGGCAATTTGCCACCTTCAACCATTCCAAAATCAGAACTCTGACAAAAAGACTGACTTAAGAGTCATGAGAGTTTTTGAAGATTGCTGTTTAGGGAAGGTTATATTGACCCTGTAGTTTCTGCCACAATTGCCTTGGCTCTTATACTCATTTTCCCCTTTGCCATGATACCTGAAAATGTGCATTTTCAAATGTAAGGCAAGAATTGTATCTATCCATTTGTCTCCAGGAACTGGGACTCGCTTTCATGGCTCATGGTGGTTTCTTTTATTACTCCACACCCAAATTGTTTATTGGAGCCTGGTCTAGATTAATAGGAAGAAAGAATCTGTGCTGTTTGAGAAGGGTCTTGGTGGGGAACTGGATGCTGCAACACACTTGAACTATGTGAGATTTGGCTTCATATGTACATGATAGTTGGGACCATGCACCTAAGAAAATTCTGCCTCTTTGTCTCACTCTGTCATTCTTTCACAGCAAAATTACTATCTAAGGCCAACATTTGAATTGCCTCTGAGACAGACTGAGCAGATCTAAATTAAAGGCCAGCTACACAAGGTTGGAAAGAACAATTTACAAAAACACAGCTGGCCATTGTTTATTTATAGTTTATTTATAAGGCAGTGGTACAGCAACGTACACTGATACTTCTGTTGCTCAGAAGAGAACAATACAATTTGCAAATTGCTTGTGATGATTATCACCATTCCAGAAGAATGAATTATCATTGTCCATAAGGGCAATTAAGTAATCATTTAATGGGAAGGGAAATGTTGTCCCTAGCAGGAAACACATCCGATACAACACATTTTCGAATTACAGGAGGATTCCAGCGTGATCTTCAGGCTATCTTCATAATCAGCAGTTGCATGGCCTCGGATAGGAAATGTTTTGACACATTTAACAAACCTTCCCTGTCTTCAGAATATTTGTTTTCCCTGATTAGATGTAAGAAACTGTAGAGCCATTTCACAAATACCTGTGAGATCTTGATAAAAGCAACAGTTTCACTGATGGAGAAGGAGATAAGATACACAACCATTTTCATCATTTAGGCCAGCAGCCCTTCATTATTGATTCTAGGCGCTAAGGATTTTCCTTAAAGCTTGTTGTCACTGACCCTGTGGCACGGAGATGACCCAAGACCAGTAAGTTTCAGTATCTTGCATGCAAACTGGCCTGAGTCTTTTTTCTCCCATATTCTAAATGCTGTCATGCTAGGGATATGCCAGGGATTTTCATCTCACCTAGCCTTAAATGCTTTAACGGAGGCATCTGAAGTACACAGCCTCTCCTTATAATCAACGGACATGAACAGACATCTCCAAAGCATGATTTAAAACACCTGAAATTGGAACCATCCTCAAGAAATGCCTCTTTCTCTTCACTGATTAGAAAAGGAGCCTCAGGCTGAATGACTCCTAACTTTCATACCAAAGCAAATGCCTGGTGTTATTTGTGGTAAATCCAGATCACAGAAATTAGAAGGTATTTATATAATACAGTTAATGGAACGAGTATTACAACATTCTTCCAGAAATAACGGTACCTCAAATCATGAAGATGTACATTTTCACTTTCATAAATGAAATCACAAAGCCACTACTGTTATTTGTGGTAATCCTATAAAGTAGCAAATAACCAAGACAATTATCCTAAATATAGTATAAAAGAACTAGCTTGTGGCCTTTATAGAGTGGGAAGCCTTGAATTGCCTATACTAATTTATCAATTTTCCTGTTATATCTATGTAGGCAAAAAACTTGCAAAGTTTGGGCATCGTTAAGGAGTACATACTTATAAGGCTGATTTTCGATGGACTGCCGGTATACAGGGATTCACAGCTCTGCATAAAGGATCTGCATTTTGATGAGGTGCCAGTGAGGATTTATCTCCCAAGAGCACCATCTGCAGGCAAACGGAGAGGAGTCATCTTCTTCCATGGAGGATGCGGGATGTTCGGAAGCATCAGTAAGGAACTGAAAGAGAAAATAGGATTATTTAGGACTGCTAAGTATATTTTTTTTTAAACTCTCCTCAATCTAAGAAGTGGTTGAAGCTTAGTTTGAGAGATTGAGAGACAGAAAGCACTTAATGTTTATTTTTATTTTTTAAACTCTCTAATCAGCCCTTATTTAGTATCTAAATTATTCTTTACAGGATATAGCATTCTTTATGGCATATATATATATTCCTTACAGTAAAATAGTAAGTGGTGCTGCTAAAGAAATACATTTTTTGTCTGAAAACCATATAGAAACTACTAACACCTGTATTTCTCCCTTTGATCTCTAAGTGCAACATATTTATTGAGACTTCTATAAATAGTGTTGATGGCAATTCAAGTGGCCTGTAGCAGCCATTTTAAAATGTGTGTCCATGATGCATGTACTTTAATTATGCTGTCTTTTTTCTCCAGTTTAATTTCTTAGGAAAAGCAGATAATTGCAAACATGTAATTTAAAAAGTTCTAAAAGGTACTGTTTCTACAGGCAGTAGATGTGCACACATATTAAACAGTGTTAGAATTCTATAATTGAAAAAACACATCATTGAGCAAATACCTCTAAACAAAACTGTCTAAATGCAGCAAATTCAGATTACGGTAGAAGGAAAACTCAGTGTACCTTAAAAAACATGAAAAGAGGCATATTTCTGCCCACAACCTTACCATGGAATATTTATATAATCAGACAATTTACTATAACACAATTCGGATGCCTTAAATTTCTGTCTGAATTAGCCACTCAGAGATACACCATTTTCACAGGGGGCATACCAGCTGCACCCTTCACTCTTCAGAAAATAGTCAAATCTCTGCTTCAAAACCAAAATTCATTTAGCCTTAGCTATCGTACTACAATTAGCATTTCCATGACTGACCTAAGTCAGCCTCAAACTCACAGTTACTTAAAACAATGTAATAAACTTTTACAAAGATCTCAAGCTATTTTATCCCTTATAACCACTCTAAGCAATTGAGCATAATAATTATAGAATGGTTCGGGTTGGAAAGGACCTTAAAGATCATCGAGTTCCAACTCCCCTGCCCTGGGCAAGGACACCTCCCACTAGAGCAGGTTGCTTAAAGCCCCATCTAACCCGACTTTGAACCCCTCCAGGGATGGGGAATCCTGTTCTGGACTAACTGTTCTACTGTCTCACCACCCTCGATCATAAAAACTTCGATCTAGTTCTACCCTCTCTCAGTTTAAAACCATTGCATTGTCTAATAGCAACAATCCTAATAATAATTCCTTAGTTTCCTTACACATCAACAATCTCCCAAAATGTATGAACTTTACAGTGTGTCCTGATGATCAAAAGTGTAGATTATTTTTACCCTACAGAAAATTAGGGTAGCTCATTAAATAGGCAAGTGCTCCCCACACTCCATCGTGGTAATATGTCATAAAAAAATAAGGGACGATATTGCTTCAAGTATTCTAAGATATTAATTACATTAACAACATTTATTCCTCAGGAAGTTATGAAAGAATATGCCGACACATAGCCCGAAAAGCTGATTCAGTGGTTGTGTCTGTCGGGTAAGTGAGCTCCACCTGGTGTTTCCCCCAGAATTAGAGAGTTCTGCTGCTCTAAGTGTGTCCCCGCTGTACAAAGCTCGGGAGCCACAACTTGGCTGGCTCCTGGGGGCAGCGATATGTACAGAGTCTGGCCCAGAGAGAGAATCCCAGATTTCCCTGCTGGGAGGAACTGGGATCCCAGGCATGTACAATCACATCAGGAACCGGGTAAGCACATGACTTTGCACAACGTGGGTGACTGGACTGCACCTCTCAAGCCCTCGCGCTCTTAAATTCTGCTGGAATAAACTTCAGCGGTCAATGGTATCTGTATTTTGTCAGAAATGGGAGGGGAAGCTTCTTGTTTGCTTCAGTGTGCAAAACCTTAAACTAAGTAATACTGGGTTTGGTGATTTTTTGCAAATAGATAATCCATGGATGCATTTAAGATGACACATTCAAGGAATTTACCATTCTAAGTGTTTGCAGTAATTGCTGTCTTTTGTACCTTGCAGGTATCACTTATCTCCCGAGTACAAGTATCCAGCCCAGACTCTGGAATGTCTCACGGCTACTGAGCACTTTTTGAAGACTGCAGAGAACTACGGGGTGGATCCTGCTCGGATTATTGCTTGTGGGGATAGCGCAGGGGGCACTTTTGCTGCTACTGTTTGCCAAGAACTGGTAAACAGAACAGATATCCCAAAGATACGTGCCCAGGTACTGGTCTACCCATTTCTCCAAGCACTGAACTTCAATTTGCCATCTCACCAAAAAAACGCTTTCACTGCCTTCTTGTCCCGGGAACGCACAGTCTGTTATATGCTGAAGTATTTGAATAAGGATTGCTCTATGAAGGAAGCTGTTTTGGCAGGTTCTCATGTTCCCGAGAGCATGAATTTGAAATACAGGAAATGGATAAATCCAGATCTTATCCCAGAGATTTTTAAACTGGGCTATAAACCACCGTTACCCACTTCATTTTTACCTGAAGTCCATGACGATACCAAAGAACTGCTGAAGACAAGGCTTTCCCCCCTGTTAGCAGAAGACGCTGTTGTTTGTCGCCTACCTGATACTTGTATAATTACCTGCCAGCACGACGTGCTCAGGGACGACGGACTCTTGTACAAGAAACGGTTAGAGGACAACAATGTAAAAGTGAGCTGGTTCCACATGGACGACGGCTTCCACTGTGCACTGGGATTTTTTGGTTACGGTATTTTCTCTTTTCCATCATCGAGTAAAATAATGAACTACACTGTAAACTTTATAAAAGGCTATTGAAATGTTTTCTTGAACACAGTGAGCTGCTATGCAGCCAGAGTGTACTTCAATTAACTAGTTATTAGTTATTTGTACATTAGAATCTAGGCAAGAAATAAGTTAATACAGCACGGTCTGCTGAATTCTGATTTTCAATTGCTATTACTTGGGAGCATGATGTATTTTTTAATTTATTTTTTTTTTAAATCGATTAATTGGCATCCTTTCTTTCGTTTTCCTGTTCTTTTCTTATGTTGTAAGAACTTTTGCTCTCTTCTCATGTGAAAGAATAAAAACTCAGCATAGAAAAAACTTTTGAAAGCATACAATATAGGAGTTATCAGCAATGTACATACACACATTCACAAAACACACACAAAATCAGCATGATTCTACCCCTCTCCTCTGCTCTCATGAGACCCCACCTGGAGTGCTGTGTCCAGTTTTGGAGTCCTCAACACAGGAAGGACATGGACCTGTTGGAACAGGTCCAGCGAAGGGCCACAAAAATGATCAGAGGGCTGGAACACCTCTGCTATGGAGACAGGCTGAGAGAGCTGGGGTTGTTCAGCCTGGAGAAGAGAAGGCTCCAGGGAGACCTTATAACGGCCTTCCAGGGGCTATAGGAGAGCTGGGGAGGGTCTCTTTATCAGGGAATGTAGTGATAGGATGAGGGGAAATGGTTTTAAATTGAAAGATTTAATTAGATACTAGAAAGAAATTCTTTGCTGTGAGGGTGGTGAGAGCCTGGCCCAGGTTGCCCCGAGAAGCTGTGGCTGCCCCATCCCTGGAGGGGTTCAAGGCCAGGTTGGATGGGACTTTGAGCAACCTGGTGTGGTGGGAGGTGTCCCTGCCCAGGGCAGGGGGTGGCACTGGATGGGCTTTAAGGTCCCTTCCAACTCTAACGATTCTATGATAGCACAGATAAAAATGTCCTGCCAACACCCCTGGACACTGAAGATACTTTCAGTACTTCTGAGATGAGAATTAATCATCATCAGACTGTGCATATAGGCAATGAGGAGCTTTGGACTTGGTTGTAAAATCTGGAGGGAACTGACTGCTCTTACCAACCTGATTTTACAGGGAAATGGCTGACTCAGAGGGAGGTGCAGAAGCGTGAGGCGCAGGGGATGGCTCCCTGCACGCACCCCAGGCTGGCACCACAGATGCAGTGAGGGAGAACCACACAAACATAACCAAATGCCCTCTAAACTATATTCTACAAAGTTCCTTTCGGAGAAGCATTTGGTTGTATTCAGGGAAGACAGAGCTATGGTGGGTTTTGCCTTTTTGTATTTGGACAAATAATCAACTTGTTAACTCAGAATTTGGGGAGAAAGTATGAAAACAGCTTGGAAGCTGCCAAAATAATTTCTGTGAATATTCAAAAACCTGAAAGAAAAAAAAATATCCCAGTTCAGTTGTTACATTGCTTATTAGGACAGATCCACCTTTGCTAAACACAGATCCCAAGGTAACTGCTGTTGTGTGTCAAAATCACTGCCACGCAACACCCAGGAATTCTGAAATATTTCATCACTGTTATGCAACCACCTTGCACTTGCCGTATCTGTGCACACACAAGTGTGGAAAGAGGTTGGTACCTATCTGCATTCTCTGCCAGGCAAACTTGAGTAGGAAGAAAATGGTGGGTTAAATTCTGCACCTTGTCACCGTATTAATTAAATATGGTGACAAGCGAGCAGTTACAAATCTCTGCAGCAACAAGTCGTTACTTGTGAATTCTTGTTCTCTGGTCCCTCTCAGCAAACTGGAATTATGTTTCTTCACGCTCTGTTGACACAACAGGTATTTTCTTTCATTTTTCCTATCGCAGGTATTAGAAATTTATTTTTCTAGCAAAGAAATTCTTCCAGGAGTAAATAACATGACAAAGTTCCAAATGTTCCACTGTTGGAGGACTGTAGGACTTGTCTTGGTTATACAACACGATGGGAAATTCTGGTTTCTGATCTCGGAGGGAGGTTGGTTTACCAGCTCCCATGTTGGTGGCTGAAGCGAGGCCAGAGTCGGTATCTGCTATAAAAGCTGTGCAAAAAGCTGGATAATATTTGAGCAATTAATCCATGTCTGTTCTGCCAGGGCTGTGCTGTTACCTGTACATGAGTCATCCCAAACTTAGTTTAGGGATGACTTCGTGAACTTCAGTTAAACCTGTGAGCATCATAAGGCCTATCTGTATTTAAGATCATTTTCATTCATGTATCGCTCTTCTTTGCATCTTCAGCACGAGGCTTGTTCTTTTGATGTTTCCTGGCAGGTACAGAGATGGTTGGAAGTGCCAGAACTAAGGATGTCCACACAATTCCACTTTGTATGTTTTAAGTTCAGAGATGATTACATACTATTTCACCCACTCCATTCAGTGTAGCACGTATGATGCTCCTTGTCGCTTCAGGAATCCAATACTTGTTTTCTTTTCGTTATTCAGTCTCTGGACTTATGCCTCATTTATGGGTCAATGTCCAAACTACACACTGATCTACTCCTGAGAGTCTTCCATGGTCCTTTATCTGTAGGTCTTAATTTACTACATATATTAATAAATTTATAATACATCAGCAGAATTATTAGCTCTCTTGAACACACGCATTTTAATCAGTATTGAGGGTTATAACCACGGTAGCGCAGATGGGTAAGGAGAGAACAGCAAGTGCTGAAATAATATATTCCTTCAACTCCCATATTTTCTAAAATTTAGCAACTCCCATATTTTCTAAAATTTAGAAAGTGGCAAGATCTAATTGTCTCCATGGAACTTCCTGCCCTCTAACTTATTTAAATAATTACAGATCTGCTATGTGTCTTGCATTGCTAAGATAGAATGTTTGTTCATTTGAAGACATTTTATAGTTCCCGAAGTCTGGAATTAGTTTTCAAAATTATCACTCGTTTAAAGATTTTTCTCCTTTCTAGGGAAAGGCAGAAAATAATTTTTACTAGCTTCTTTCCACAGGCACTTCCTGACAGCATGTTCATCTCTCTACAGGTTCAATGAGCTACAGTCAGGTAGTTAAAACACAATCAAGCACAAACTTGCAGTGCACCTTCAGAATTATGCACATCAATGTCTTTCCACAAGGAATTACGCATCCAGAGAAATAATCACAGATCCGAGTGGGCAGGCAGAGCATGTTGGCAAGGACTTGACCAGGCTAGTTCAGTTTTCAAGTTCAGACTTCAAGCAGCAGATGGCTCTCATGCTCCGCAGCGCCCAAAAAGGAGCTTCTTGGGTCAAGCAGCACCTTCTCTGGGGAATGTTTCCCAGTATCCCAGGACAGGCATCCATTCACATTCAGTGTGTCCGAGTCCAAGCAGGTGAGTCCCCAGTTGCCACCTAATCGCCACTGTGACAGGCAGAGAGTTCTTGGCACTGCCTGAAGACTACGTGAGGGAATATTCCATATCTGTTGCAACTGGTGCAGTCTCTGCCTCCCTGAGTGTGTGCAGCAACACAAGAGAGAAAAAGCTTAAAGAGGCCAACCCAGTATTGACAAGATTTCAGGCACTGACATTTAGCTCTTCACTGGAAATTAATAAGAAAAAGAGTTCCTGGGTAGGACAAAATGGGATTTTGGCCTTAGGAGCCAATTCCTCTGGTCCATCTCACAGGAGCAAGAGATAAGGTTAAAAATCAGAAGCTGGAGAGAGCATACATTTGAAAGATTATTTAGGGAATGGCTCTCCATCCTGGGACTCAAGCAAGCTTCTACATTGCTGAGTCTACGCTTATAAAACATTAAGTATTACTCTGTTATTAGAATAGAATCACAGAATCATTACCCTGTATAATTGCAATGCCCAAAGGAAAAAACCCAGTCTATTACCTCAGGAACCAACTAGTTTGTTTCTTCTCCAGCTGATACTGGATTCCAGAACATCCAGTCTTTGTGGGGAGCCTCTGGGGCTGGTGGGAGTGCTGGGATGTCTGGACCTACTTCACTGGCCCAAAAGAGCCCAAGACCTATCAGCTGTTGGTGAATTGGCTACTGTAAAGATTGGCACCAAATAGATTTTGAAAACAGATGAACAATAGGTGGCAAGAACCTTAGTACAAAGGATCTGCCACAAGTGTCAGAGGACTTCTCAGATCCCCAGAGGGGCCAAATCTGATAAGTACACTTCACTTAGACCACACCTAACTCATTGGGACAGCACAGTTTAGCACGAAGCCGATTAACTACTTTCACTATTCAACTCTAAAGAAGGGAGCTGCAACCGTGTTTTGTGTAACAGTATTTCCCCACCATCTTGCCGAGCTATAAGAAAGCTGAATCCTACACACACCTCAGACCTGACCGGTTTGAATTCACCACTTCCATTTCCCAAGAGAGTGTCCCAATCACCAGGCAATGTGTATTTCACCAACATCCCTTATCAAGCCGGGCAACTCTATCAAGTGCCACATGGAAGAAAAAACAAAAAGGAACCCAATTTTATACTTAGGATGTAAACAGCCTTGTGGCGAGGGAGGGAGAGGGAACCGAGACATTGGGAAATGAAAGTCCACAAAGGGTTGTTGCAAAAAATGAAGAGACAGTTTGGGCAGAGGGGGCAGAACACAGAATCAGCTTCTTCTCACAGAGTGTATCACCAGACTCCAAAATGTTCCTTCCTCTTTATTTTAAAGAATTAATAAACAGCTTCTAAAGTCAGGAATCAAGTCTGAGGTCTTCTTTCCTGCACAAGTCACGGATCCTGCATTCTAAAGTTCTGGGATTGTCTTTGTTTAGTTTCATTTAAATATATATCTCAAAAAAAATAAATATATGGGAAGAGCTGACCTTAAGGAAAAAACTTACACACTCATTTTACCCACACTGATATTTTTCAGAGTGAGAATCTGTTGTCTTTATAGTTTGAGCAGAGTGATAAAAAACACTGTTCCCAAAGGTGACATCATATGAGCTGAAAAAGCTTTGCTTCTCAGATTATTTCAGGTGAAATCTTATCGCTAATGATTTGTGTACTGAAAAATAGGTTTGTTCCAGAGGAAGGCACAGATCCTAAGGCTCACCACAGATTATATACAGAAAAGAGCGAGCTGCTGATATCTAGTCATTGTTACTAGCACTGAAACCATGAAGTCTACTTTTCAGCAGCTGGAATCATAATTCTACCTGGAATGACACCTGTAAGTAATACATAAGTAATGTATCCATGAGAAGACAGAGACCGCAGTACTGTAAGGCTCAACCAAGATGCCATTAAAAAACCAAACCCAACCCAAACTATCACAAGATTTGGTACCACAGGCTTTCACCCCCTGGAGAAAAGCTCTCAAAGAGGATGAAGCGAGATGCAAAGCACTGACACGAGGCTGCGGCAGCTTCTGGTTCCAACAGACTCAAAGATGCAACAAAACAGCCCTGTGCAAAATCAGTCAGCAAACGTGATGAAATGTGTTTGTGACACTGAAACCTTGATTTCACTAGAAGTGGGAAGAAGTAAGGTGATGAGGCACAATAAAACAAGAAACTGAGCAGTTCTGAAGGTGACTACTAAGAAATCCTGTTCCACAGGAACTGACAGGAGCTCAGAAATAATACAGACCTGACTGTATTCAAGAAACAGGGAGAGATAGAACAAGTTTTTGTCTTCTCATAACACTGACGCTACAAACGATCTATCAAGTCCTGGTTCTATGGTGATGGGCACAGACTCAAAACACGTTAGCTTCAAATACAAGAAACTGCTTATGCAAGCCTCTCCCACGACTAATTGTTACTGTCTGTTTAATTGTATGGTTTGATTGCCACATGTTTTCATCTTCCTATTAGCATTTTTAAAAGCTGGATGACGGGATGTGAAGAAAATTGCTAATCCCGTGCCTTTACCTTCAGAAATACTTCAAAAGTCAGAGGGGAACAGAAGCCACAGCTGGTTCTTCCGTTTGGTTCCTAACAGTCCAGGGAGATGGAACTCCTCCTAGCGATTTTCCTTGCTGTTTTGACTGTCTTTGTGGTGATGGCATTCTACCATGAACATCCCAAGGCAAAAATCCCTCATGGATTTAGTCAGCGCCGAAAGCTTTACTTTTTTCATTACGTCCTGAACTTTGCGTTTGGTCTGGTAAGTAAAACTTCATTAAAGCTGAATTTCTTAATGTAATTTTTAATAGAGGAGTAATGGGTTGGTGAGGATTTTTAGAATCAATGTTTAAATATATTGCAAACATGCAACTGGATTAATTTGGAGATGTGAGCACCAGTGCAGAGACGTTCAGCTCAGCTGGGTATAACAGACTCTACTGCTTGCTGTACAGCACCACAGGTAACAATACGGAATAACTAAAATTCTGCAGACTGTGTAATACCCAGTTTTTTCTGATGGCCTGTGTTTTACCTTTAAAATATGTCACCTCAATGAAGGGCTGGAAGGATTAAGAATCTTACTGCACTGTATATGTGGAACTTCTGATTATTTGGAACATAGTGCTTATTTGGAGAACGAGCAACTAAATGATGTCTATGATCTGAGTTCTCTTCTACAACTCTATCCGTCTACTCCTCAGCCAGAAACAGAACTTCATCATCTTTTGCCTTTCAACGTGTCCAACTGACACACTGTGAGATAGTACATTTAACATTAAAGCTGTCTTTCTGTGGTTTTGGCACATTTTTGATCCTCCGGGTTTTTTCATCCTTGTTTCTCTTAAAAACTGAAATGTGACTTCCACTTCTCTTTCTATTTCATCAGTTATCCCTTCATGAATTAATTGTTGGCTCTGACATTTTAAAAACACTTCTGTGACACCTAAATCAAGCTTCTTTTCTTTTAGTTGTTTAAATTATGAAAAAAAACACGTCAGTTTCTTTGGCTTATGTATTACATTTCACTTCGGTTCCATGTTATTATTTCTTCCTCCCTTTCCCTGCTACATTGCTTATTAAGTTTTGTTTGAAGTCAGCCAGTAAAGCTCCTAAGAACGTGACTCATCATGTCTCTTGAGAAGTTCCCCACCCAGGAGCAGAACCTGTGGTTATACAAAGTTTAAATGCAAGTAAAGTCCGAGTCACGTAGCTACTCTCAGTATTTCTGTTAGGCCAATTAACTTATGCCAAAGTAGCCAAATCCTTTCAAGGGATAGCAACCTTTGATCTGAAAACTGCAGGGAAAATTAAAGTTTACTTGCATATCTAGCCATCAGCTGGGACAAAAGATGCATATGAAGTCACTGGAGACGACAAATCAGTTTGAAGTAGCTGTGCCCAATCTAATAGATTTTATGAAGAAATGTCTGCATTCACCTAGGAGGATAGACTTAAATTAAACCAGCTACATCTTAAAGTTAATAAAACTTCTTCACTGAAAAAAAATCTATTAACTCATCCTTTATTTTTTCATCTGATAGTCAGTCTATAAGAAGAAAAACTGACATATCAGTAAAGCTAAACAATAGTCAGGGGACTTAGGACTGATCCTGTCTGGGAAGCTGAGGGGCTGATTAAATTATGCTCCCTACCGTGTTAACAGTTTGTACGTGTCTTGTACCCAGTTTATTCTAGTAATGATTTAGGCAGAAGGGCTGCCACAAAGTGCAATTCACCTGAGTTCTGGGGTGTACACAGCAGGCCTCTGCACCTCTGTAAAGGGCACAAAGGACCCCGACACCCCTGGGAGCAGGGCTCTGACACATCCCTCCCACAGGTGTTACTATGTGCGTGTTGCTGCAGGCCCTACTCCTTTGCTTGAACACGCATCTGGGGCTGGACTCCTGCTTCTAAGCTAACACAGCTCGTACATGGCTCTTCTCCTGGTGCACGGAAACCTCTGTGCCAGTTGTGGCCAGTGGGATTAGTTTTTCTGTATTTCACTGTGAATGCCAGACACTTGCACTTGGTGTGACTGCAGATGCTCTTAGACAATGCTACAAATGAGGTTGCAGTTCTCTAGTCCAACACTGTCAACTGTCTTATGCTACCTGTAAGTCTTTACTAATTTTTGAACTGTCATGTCAGCTATAGTGTTAGAAGATCCTTCATGAACGTATAACCAAACTGTCCAATTACTGGTTTACAAATCATACTACTAAGCAGTCGCACTCATGTACAAATGTCAGAATGTAGGTTCTGTTTGACTCACTTGGTTAATTGCCTGCAAAAGAGCAAGCTTAGGAGACTAAAACTCGGCCACAAGAGGATCCTTCTTTCATCTCCTCAAATGGCCTAAACCAGGACACATACATCAAATTCAACAGCACCCCACTATTGAGCTACATAAGGTATGTGAAGTGTGAGGTGGAAGCCACAAGACTTACTGTAGCATTTCAAGACACATGCAGTATATACCTTTGTATGTGCAGTTCTTTTTGAAATACATATGCATGAATAACGGCAACATAACAAATTAAATTACTCATTAGAGAAGTCTACTGCTAAAGAAGAAAAGTAGAAATTTAATGCAACATAGTGGAAATACAGTGATACTGCCTCATATTTTTCATCTGGAGCAGGACTAGACTAGAGCAGAGCACAACTGAGCAGCCGAAAGCCATCCAAATGCACTGAAGCAGAGCAGCTCCGAGTGACATAAGACTCTCCAGCCCCAGAGTTTAAGTAAGAATCACTGAGCCGTGAGAACACCGAGCTGAGGTTTAAGGCTATTCCTGCTCAGAAGCCAGGTCTGGGAGACTCCACAGAAATTTTTTCTGCAAGTTAAAAAGTACTGTGAGTTTGGGAAACTAAAGTATTTATAGACACATCTCTTCATCCAAAGCTAAAGTCTAAAATACTGTAACTACTCTCGCCTTATTTTGTCCAGGCACGTGGCTACTTAAACACCTGACACATAAAAGTATTTGACACCTTTTATCTACTATTAATAGTTTGAGTTTTTTCCTACTGATAAAAAAAACTACGCCAGGATTTCACCACTGAAAAATGAGCTAATTTGAAAAACATCATGCTCTCACCTAACATTCTGAATATAATCTAGAAGTTACCCCCAAAGCTAACCCCATGCTCTGCTCTATGGCACTGCTAACATTTCAGCCAGGGACGTGGGATGGTATTAATGTGCCAAGTCACTGCGCTCCTGTGAAAGCAGCTCTCAGGCAGGTTTCCCACAGCTCCCAGGCCTTGCTTTGGGAGAAGCACAGAGACACAAGGCAGCTACAGAAGATAAATTCATCCATTCCTGTCAAATGTACGGCTCTTTGAATTTCCAAATTTGGCTGGAGTTATAATAAAATGAAGATGAATCCAAATCATCATCACAACCGGCCATTTCATTGTAAGAACCATCAGGAGATAAAGTTTGGATTGATCATGGAATTTTAATTTTTTCATAATCAATCTCCAGATAAGATGAAAATTTGCACTAATTTGTCGTTTCTTTTCCTTTATTAACAGGCTAAATTTTTGGAAAAAGTAGGTATCACCTCAGAGGTCTATTTACTGAGGACTGCAATGGATGGAATACCCCCATTAAAAGATAAACATCTTTTTATGAAGAACTTAAGGTTTGAAAAGGTTAAAGTAAGAATTTACCAGCCAACAATGTCAACTACTGGCCAAAGAAGAGGAATCCTTTATTTCCATGGAGGAGTTGGACGGTTTGGAAGCATTCGTAAGTAATATAAATAATATGAGCTATAACTACAAATACTATGTAGTTTCTGATCTCGTGTGGTATTTCTTAAATGACAAGAAGAGCTAGTAGGTTAAGCATTATAAATTACAGAATTAATTTAATAACTTCTCATCTTCAATACTACTTTGGAAGTGGCAGCAGTGGTGCTTTCTATTAACTAACTTTTAAAGAGGAGACTGAAACATTGGTGTAAATTCCGCTTTTCTTACTGGCAAGAAGATTCCCACAGATGGAATGATATGGTCCAGATTAGCCCTGCCACAATACGAGAATTATAGTGTAGCATTAAGCACAGAATAGAGATAAGAATTTCAGAATATATTCATTCAACGTATTTTTAAAGCAGGTTACAATTCCATTGAAATATTTTGTTTTACAGGGGCCTATGAAAGAACATGCCGCTTTCTTGCCAGAAAAACCAATTCAGTGGTTGTGTCTGTGGGGTAAGTGGAGTCAATCCAGAACACAATATGAAAGCCATTTCTGCCTCCTTCAAGGTTTGTAAGTCTTTAATACGGAGTCACCGCAAGCCAAGTTCCTTGTAAAGTACATACAGCACTTATATTTAATGATCACATGCCTTTCACCTGCACTAATTACCCTTAGGAAGAATTAGTCAACTAATCCCCACTTGCTTATTTCCAAATAAAATCCATTACAATAATTCTACAATTTGTAGCCACCACTAAAAGGCAAGGATGTTTTTGTTTCCTAAAGCCATATCCAAACCACCTGAAGTTGAAAGCCAACACTGTGTTTCAAGTGTAACTGTTTCTGTTAAAAGCACAGCTGCCCAGACTACTAAATACTCATTTTAGTAGTAGTAGTAGTTCTGAAAACCTGGGGTGGAATCCACATATGACTTGCAATCAATTTGAGGCATGCGTTCAAAATACTTTTCTGATGAGCTGTAATGCATTTTTAAAAGAAAGAACTTCTAAAAGTTCCAGAAAAGAGTTATGTCTTGGAAATTATTAGAATCGTACTGATTACTATCTACATCCTAAAATACTTGAAGAACCATTAACTCTTATTGATTCTGCTTATAACAAATTTGACTTATAGAAAACCACTGAAAACCTTTCATATTTTCATTATACTCTTATTCTCTAACAATTTGTTGGGAAACGTTCGCTTCCATTTCTAACTAGAATTGCTGATAACTGCCCCCTAATTCTAATAACTCAGCATGTGCTTTTGTTCACCTAAAAGATAGGTAAAGAAGTACTTTGCAAAGACAGAACAGTGCACTCTGTCCCTCAAACATTAATAATAGTAGCAAATACTACCTCAAAAGCAGTAATTATAATCAATTCTATTGCTAGAAGTATAATCTTGGAATATTTTCCTATCTTCAGGAAGAAATATATGAATGAAAAGATGACAATGGGATCACTCCCTAGATATGACTATTTTAAAACACTTTCACTCCTATTTAGGTATCGCTTAGCTCCTGAGCACCCGTATCCAACCCAGTTTGAGGACTGTCTCACTGCCACCATACACTTCATGAGGACTGCCCAAGATTACGGAGTAGACCCTTCTCGCATTATTGTCTGTGGAGACAGCAGTGGGGGCACACTCACTGCTGCTGTTGCCCAAGCACTGGGGAACAGAAGAGATCTCCCAAAGCTGAGAGCACAAATCCTAATATATCCTTATCTCCAGTGTGTGGACTTTAATTTGCCTTCTTATCAGCAGAATGAGGGAGTCCCCATTTTGTTAAAGGAACGAACCGTTGTTCTTGGTTTGAAGTATCTTGATAAAGACTTGTCTGTCATGGAAGCAATATTTAATGGTTGTCATATTCCAGAAGATTTGCAGGAGAAATATCAGAAATGGGTGAGTTCTGACTACATCCCTCATGAGTTTAAAACAAGAGGCTACAAACCAAGCACAACACATCCATCATTCTCAAAAGAAGTCTACACCCTGGTCAAGCCCATGTTTGACACCGTTTTTTCACCAATGCTGGCTGAAGACAGCGTTATCGCTCAACTTCCTGAGACTTTCATTTTGACCTGTGAATTTGATGTGCTTAGAGATGATGGACTGTTGTACAAGAAACGGTTAGAGGATCACGGTATAAAAGTGACCTGGTGCCATCTGGAAGAGGGATTCCATGGAACAGTATTCTTAGCTCTTTATGGTGACCTGATAGGATTCCGATCTGGAAATAAAGGCCTGGCAAAGATAGTAAATTTTCTAAGATTGATGTAAAATTCCATTTCTTGCTTTCCTTTCCTGATTCTTATCTCCCATTGCTTGCAAAGATTTAAAAAAAAAAACACCCTAAATTTTCCTTTTTGTAAATCATCTTCTTAGAATTCTGCATTGCATCTGTCTTCTTTGTACCCAATAAATTGATTTGGTGATGGCTTTTGCTTCATTTTCTCTTATGACAGGCAAAATGAGGTGAACTTGCCTTTCTTCCCTCTACCACCTCTTCAGATTTTTCTCCTGTACCCATAAAATATCTGGTGCAAGTGTTTTGCAATGCAGTTTGGCTCAACAAAGTTTTGGTAATATTAATAAAACCATGACTTGAGAAGAACTCGGGGCAGGTAACAGAGCATGAATCTGCAGGTTAAGAGTATAATGAGCCTATATCTGGTGAAAGCCAAATTTGAGGCAAGCTTCAAGAGAACTGAATAAAAATAAAAAAGTAGAAGGAAAGGAGGGAAGGTCAGGAAAAGGGCAAGGCTAGGCTGGAACCACAGATGTTGTAAAAAATATCGATTAAGGAATACAACATCTATTAAAAAAATCACGCATATACATTTTGTATATAGATAAAAGACTATACAGTACTATCAGTTACTTTACAAAGAGCTTGTATTTACTATAGGCCTGCACTGTCTGAAGCAGGAAGCACTTTCTCATAGAGGAACGATGTAAAGGGGCAGTATATCACAAATAAAAGGATTCCAGAACAAATCAGAACGCTGTTAGGACCTGAAAACTAGTAAAATGCTGGAAAGTTCAGTGCAGCTGGGAGGTCTTGACCCTCTTTGAACAGCTACGTGTTACAGAAGATGTTAAAAGAAATTAAGAAAGGGAAAGCAAATTGTTGTACATCCTTCTGATCACCAGATGTCAGTACACAACTGATTTTTATGGTAGCAGCAACCTGGCAAACCTTGTCCTCTGGCTGCAGAATATAAGTAGCTGGACAACATTACAAAATGTCAATCTGTGTTTTAGACTTAAATATATTTACTCATCCTCTTGTTATGCCTTCACATACTAAACCTGTATGCTTAATAACAAGAGCATATTTTAAGCCATTACAATTTTAACATTAGATTACCTGTTCTAAACCAATCAAGTTACAGTGGTTTATTACAGAAGCCTACAACTTCAATTATCTCCTGCTTTGCTATCGTTACATTGCCTCTTTGTACCACTCTAGTAAAGTCAACATACAACAGCAAGTATTTTGAAAAATAAGCAGGCAATTAGAAAACATTCCAAATTTATTAACTCCATTGATTTATAAATACTATTATTTATTTAAAAGCATTTAACATTTTCTCTCCCTACAATGCACATTATCTGTACTGCTCCTGAAATAAACAGGCACAATCCTGCACCCTATGGCTGCTCTCATTCCTGTCAATCTCCCTTCTCTGATTGCCCATTTCCTCAGTGATTCACTGTCTTTGCTGACTCTCATGATAGTGAGGAAACTGCTAACCTAAATATTTAGAGCAATGAGTCTCAGACAAATCTGGCCACAGCAAATTAAGGCCAGCTGCAGCTTTTGTATTTACATTCAAGCTACTTACGGCTTAATAAAAATACATTTTGGTGTGGTGACCTGTCATGAAATCCCAGGTGGATCTTCCAGAGCAGCGTATTTGGACTCCATTTGTGCGGAGCAGAGTTCACCCGTTCTGAGGAACCAACTGCGCCACTGCCGAGACACAGACATCCAAGAACGTGTCCACATTTCAAAATGGTACACGACAAAAACCTATGGAGTCACCATTTCAAATATGTACCTGCTCTGATCTGCACAGAATCTGAATTTCCATCCCTGAATGCTAATACATAATATTTGTCACCATTTTTGTTTGATTTTCTTTTAATACAGTGCAGCTTTTTACTGCAGAATTTGTTGGCAGATGTTTAACCCAGAAGTCATTTGGAAAGCACAGACTTCAAAGAATAACTTAGAGGAAGAAAGGGTAAAATACAGTTTTATAGCAGACTAAATGAAAGATGGCTTTCAGTCATGAGTAAGAGCAAAACACATGGGGAGCAGCTATTAAGCTGGGTGGGGAGATGGAGATAACAAAAAGGGAGGACGCTGAAATGTAGGTAGGAGGCAGGCAAATGAAGAAGGAGATAGATCAAGAAAATACAGAGCACCTTTAAAAAACAGTATCACAAAGCACATGCTAAGCTGTAATTTCTTAAAGGTTCTTATTGTCACCGTAAAGGGCACACTAAATCCATCTCACAGATCGGAGCACTAAGGCTTACAGGTACAAAGAGGTCTGAGACGCCTTCAGTCATTTGTTTACATAAATACAAGAAAAGAAATGTTAACTGGAGGACACTAAGTTTCTTACATGCTTTACTTGGTAAAACTGAAATTAGTTAAATTGTACCACAGAGTCGAATTGTCCTACTAAATTACCTAGAGTAAATAAACTAAAAACCCAAACAAAACACCAAAACCCAGGGAAATTACATATCAGAAGCTATTATTCCTGCTTTTAATTCTTCTTTGGAATATATTTTCTCCTGTTTTCTTAGCTTTATGCTAAGAAAGTAGAGTTATGAAGCCTGACTGTACTTGACGGAATTGATACCTCAGTCATTACAGTTGCTACTTTACCACACTTTAGTTAATCATTGTAGTATTTCCTGTATTACACATAGTAGCTCAGCAATAGTCAACTAACTACAGGCCAACCGTGGGCTGTATTAGGAAATACAGTCTACAATCAGAAGTGAAATGTTCTGCAATATTTTAGAGAAAGACATTACAAGAAAAACAATAACACATGACAATCGCTTAACTTATTAGCACCAACTACCCTGATTTTTTTCCCCTTTATTAGTGTTTGGGTTGAAAGCTGACTGCCTCTCGTGCTGATAAATAACTGATGTGAAATTGATGAATTTTACGCATTCTCAAGCAACGCAGAGGTCTGTGATTCCAAAGCCTTACCTAAGCCTTACCTAACCGACAGGTTAAACGGGGCAAAAACCAGCAAAGATCATATTTCCTTGAACATGTATTGTTATAATACCTTGCCTTCCCATCATTACTACAACCGTTAGAGATATGCTGAAAAATAAAGAAAAGATTAAATTTTAGAGGTAACTAACTTCTTGCATTAACAGAGGCTCACTGGTGAGAAAATTGGAAGAATTAACTGAATTATCATCAATGCTGTACTCACCGATATATTAAATGTCAGTCTCCAGAAACACTAAATTCAATAAACAAAGTATCAGTTTTGTGATCTCTGAGTAGATGATCGTTTTATAAGAATAAAGAATTGCATGCATGTCCATAACGCATATTACAATGCCAAACTCCAGGCTGTGTTAATTTCATCAAGTTTAGTGGTATCTCTTCAATCCTCATCAGTTAATGCAAGGCTGTTCTCATCTACAGATAGGCAGAGACTTGGTGGAAGGTGGGGTTTTGCAATGAGTCTGCTGAAAGAATAAAAGCAAAACACAGCAAACCCCTACAGTCTAAAGAGCTACTACTAGTAGCTTTTTATCCAAGATGGGTATCTACCTACAGCCAGAAAAAGCCTTTTTGTTTGCAAAGATGTAAGGTACTCACTTCATGGAGTGGATTGAAATAGAATAAAACTGGGTTTTTTTTTTTACAATTTAACACCTCAAAAAGAGGTATTTCCCATTTGTGAAAAAAAAAACACCAAAAAACCCACTGATTGTTAGAAACGTGAGACTGACAGTTATCACAGATATCTCTACCTGTATGTCTGCAGGTACAGGAATGGCTGACCAGACTGGAAATATCTGAAGCACCTCTGAACAAGCATCAGGAGAAACATGACACGCAGCAAGAGAGTTATTTCAGTCACATGAGCATTTTGGAATATAAGTATCACGAAAGAGTTGTGAATATGAGCATCCCCATAAGGACAGAGTAGATCTAAGTCCATGCAATTTGCTTGATTCTGGAAAACCTCAGAAACTATGGTAACAGGCCAGGAAGAAGGACTGAGGGGCTGCCATCACGTACAGTTAGAACATGCTGTAAGTGCGCACACTCAGAGCATAGTTGGAGTAAAATATTAAGATATTAAGTAAGAGTAAAATATTAAGAAATTATTCTGAAACATTACTTAACCAACATTTCTTTAACAACAGAAGGGCTGTAATGTATATCTGAAAGATTTTTGTTCAGACTGTCAGGAGTGTAAAACAGAGTCTTACTGAAGACAACTGCCAGAGCATAACAGCAAAAAGCAAACAAACAAAACCCTCAAACTGTCCCTTTCTATTTATTTTTAAATAAAAAAGATAGTAAAGAAATATTCCTCCCACTCTATCAAATCCATCGGGATTTCAAAACAGAGATGTCATCTGTGAGGTGTTGTGGTTTTGATTAAAGGTGTTTAATTATTGACTCACTGAATACTGTGAAGAAAAGACTCCTGTAATATGGTGTCAGCAACAGTTTACACAGCTACGGCAGACGTAGACCTCTTTGGTATGAAGCTTTTGTAATCTGAAATGATCTATTACAAATATCAGGTATTTGATTAAATTGTTATTGGTTGCTCTTGAAAGTTTCATTTACTGCCACTGCAGTAACAGGTGCCTTTATGAGTTTACTATTCTTAATTAGAGGTTTTTTTAAAGCACAGAATTTTCCTCCTCTGAGGATTCAAGCATAAGAAATCATCAAGAATGCTGAAATATAATTTTCAAAGCTGTTTTCCACGGGGTAATTTATTTCAGGATATTTCGATTGATGGCACGGACATCAGAAATAAGCACCTAGTGAGAACTGTGGTGTTCTGCTGTTTTGCAAGGAATATATGGCAAAACAGACATTCAATAAAAACCCCACAGGCTATGCTTTAATATCACACTACATAAAAACCATTTACAGAACTAATAACCCCAAACATCAGTTGGATGACCCTGCTGTGTTGCAGAAAAAGCCCTGTGGATAAACACTGATAGGCTTAGGACAGTGAACAGCTGAGGATTTGCCTATTTCAAAAATGTTGGTGCAAACTTACATTGCTTTAGCCCACATGTTCTTATCTGCACAAGCTGAAATTGTGCAAATCAGCTGCCATGATTGCTTTGCTTTAAATACTATGCTAATGAAGCTAAGGACTAATTCAGTTTTCAGACTGGAATTTCACTGTAAAAACTAGACCAGGAAAAAAGTTTGGCAGTCATAACTTCAAAATTGTATGGAAAAATGAAATTCCTATAAGAAGAATACAAAACAGAAACACATTTTCACCAAACAACTCCCACTAACTTTAATCATCCCTCACAAATAATGTACGTCATGCCACTACATTAAACTACAAACAAGAATGACAATGAATATAAAACTCTGAGAGTGCAATTAGCGAAAAGCTTTTACAAGAAACAATAGTGGCTTGAATCTACAGACACACCACGGTGTATCTGGAGAGACTTTGATGTACATGGAGACTTGCCGTGTGTGTTCCACTATGAAACAAAGTTTAGGAAAAAAATGTGGATTTGATGATTTTGCTTCTCAGAGAAGCATACACCTTGATGACAACTGCAAGTAGCCCCCATCACTAAAATGTAACGCTACAAGGGCAATGTCCATCTGTAATGAATCCACAACAAACACACACAATCTGCAGGTAAAGGTCCCTCTGAAGAATCACTTCTCATTGTTAGTGAAGAACTCATGGGATAAATCAATCCCACAGACTTCAAATTCCACCTTTTGTAAAGAGTAAAAATCTCCCCCTCCCCTTTTTTAGTATAAGGAAGCGTTGCCAATATTATCATTAGCAAAAGGAGGGTGGAGAAAATTAGGGTATTGCAACATTAATAAACTTATTTCTGCTTATGAACTGGGTGCTTAGTCTTCTGTGAAGACGCCTCAGAACCACTTGAGAAACGAGGCTCAGGAGAGCACCGGTTTTGTTAACGATCACTTCTATTGAATGAAATGGCATCGCTTTATACAACTTTAGCAATAATAGGAATGGTTTTCTTTTCTCCTGTTATAATACCAGCGCTGCTTCTGGCCGGGGTACTTTATGATTTTTTCAATTCAGAACTGCCACCTGGAATTGACCAACCTCTAAAGCTTCGTTTATATCATTCACTGATGGTTACAGCCATGATCTCGGTAAGTTAACTTTCTTAAAACTGGGGACTTCACTTTTAATTTGGTAGTGTGTTTGGGAGCTGGAAGGTAATGGCTTAAGAAAAATTAGAAAAGAAGCAGCAATTCACTCCCCTGAAACCTGTAAGCATTGTTATATGAACAAAATAATCTTAAATTGACTCATAAAACTGATATGACTAATCTTCAAAGCTTATTTAGATTTTTTCAGTGCATCTGTCAGACCACAGCCACTTTACACTGGAAAACTGTTTCACACAAAAATTTAAAAAGATAAATAACTCTATGTAAACAGCACCTATTGAGCTGCATGTCCATGTAATAATGCCATGTATTCAGAAGCAAGCCTTTATTACTGCTCTTCACATTTGCTTCATTCTATACCTATTATCCATAATCATATCTATATATTCATAGTTACACAGTGTACTATGAACAATAAAATAATTAAAAATAAAAACGAGTAGGAATGGTGAGGTGTTTCTTTTCATGTGGCTAGTTCAGAAAGTAAGATACAGGTATCTTAAGGAAAACCTGTTTAAGTTTTGCTTATTCTTTAAAAATGCCTGTGTGTTTGTGCATTTACTCACATGACAGTGAATTTAACATAACTCAGTATATCTATTTCCATTAACTCTGTAACAGAAACAAAATTACAAATCTTCCAAATGGGAAGTGGAAATGAATTATTATGGAAAAAAAAATAAAATTCGGAAATTTTCTGTTTCAAAATTTTGTCTTTTTTTTCCAGTTCAGGATAATAACTAACCTACCCCTTTTCGCAACCAGCTATGGGGCTGAAAGTCACTTCTTGAATCGAAGTGTTACAGAATTAAATATCAAGTTGGCATTTGTTCCTTCCATCTCCAAAGTTGTGTGATACTATAAAGTTATAGAAACTTCGCACAGATTTTTAGAGGAAAAAAAATATCACGATAAACAAGTTCTTAGTGAGTATGTGAAATCACCTTCTAGATCTATGTGTGTTAGTCTTAAAATATTCATTTCCTTGGGCTGAAAGTGACCACTGAATCCACCCTCTCACAAATAGCAAACTATTTTGATGTTGAAATTCAAAAATTTGATTTTAAAGTTAAGACATTATGGCACAGCTTGGATACACTAAGTCTCTTCTTTCCCACCAAACTGCAAAAATTTCTTCTCAGTGTAACACAATTTTCTTTGGACTTTTTCATGCAAATACGGTATCTTTAATACAAGAAATACTAAAATATTTTCTAAAATGCTGCCCTCTTTTCATTGTAGCTTTCATTTTAAGAAATATAGACAAATATAAACAAACACTCTCTTCCTGACCATGGTGTATGATAATCCCACAGGTTTTAGCAGAGCCTAACTCTACAAGTTACAGTTCTAATCTGCTTTCATCACCCTCACACCCACAGTCACTTCTAATGCTTATTTCAAAATCAAAGATTAGTCTTTTCCTTTCCCCTGTATTTTCAGCCTAAATACATTTCTGATTATTTTTAGATTCACAAAAATAAACAACGAGCAAGAGGACAACTCACTCTGCAGAATGGTGTTGACATGCTACCTTTTGGCAATCTTTAGTAACACTTAATGAAAACTGTTCAATGACTTCTCGCTAGTCACAGTAACTACACTGAAGCTCCGTCTCCAGTTTCTTCTAAAACACACCCCACTAAAATAAAGCCAGCATTTATTTTTTTTTAAATTAGAGACAGTTGGAAACCTTCACACTAATCATGTGCTGAATTCCTTCTTTTCAACAGGGAAAGATTTTGCACAAGCTTGGGATCTGCAGTGATTTCAGCTTATTACGAATTCTGGTAGATGGCATACCACCATGCAGAGACTCAAAACTTCTCATCAAAGATCTCAAAGTAGATGAGGTACCACTGAGGATTTATCAGCCTAAATGGCCACCTACTGGCAAAAGAAGAGGAATACTGTATTTTCATGGAGGCGCTGGCACATTTGGGAGCATTAGTAAGAAATCAGCAAGTTTTATTTCTAAAATCAAATCCAAACCTTTACATTTTCACCCTCAGACATGTGTCAGTCAATATCTCATCTGTCCTTCCTAATGACAATAGCCTTTGCAATCCCAATACTAACTGCAAAGCACCTTGCGGAATTAATCATCTAGTGCACAGTAAAGGGTCATCACATTTCTGCTTCCTTTGGGCTACAGGAAAAGTTGATGAAAGTAAATCTGAGGCTTCTAAATCCAAAATTGTGACTCAGCAAACCCTCCATGAGCTGTCAGCTGACAGCAGAGGGACTCCGCTCCTCCTCCTGTTGTTGCTCTTCTGAGAAAGATGTAGTTTGCTGGGCAGAGAGAGACCACCTAAACAAAACGCAAATGCTCAGGTCATTCTGAGGGAAGTTGAGCTCACAGGATGTCCTCGTACCTTAAGCAATGGCAAGCTGAAAATAAGGTATAGCAGCAGTCCTGGAGTAAGGGTTGGAATCCACATCCTTCATCCTCCCCTGCACTCCATCATTTCTGGAAATGTAACTTAAAACCTTTTTAGGCTGATACGGAGCTCAGTGTAGATCTACTTTCTGGAAGACTTACAGTATCACAAAAATGGCAATGCTATTGCTAGAAAGAATACATTCTGGCTTCATTCTTTGGAACAATGCTTTGGTTACTTCTCAAGGAGAAATTTTTAGTTTTGCATCAAAATGGGACTGAAGTGTTTCCTGTAAGCCTGGAAGTACAGAATTTAAGATATACTTCTGTGCTCAGCGCTCAAATTTTGTGTAGAAACACTAAAATAGTCTGTGTTTCTCAACTTGTAGTCCATGCATCAAAGGATGTCTAAAAGTTATAACATAGTCCAAGAAAGAGTTTAAAGAATATATATTAAAAAAAATCCATAAATATATTCCCATTCATGCAAACAAGGAATCAAAATTAAGGAAGATATAAATAATAAGTGAGCATTAAAAATAGAACTAATGGGGGAGTTTGATTCTTGTGGTAACACCACACAGAATACTTTCTTTCTTTTTGAGAAAGGGAGACAACCCTTTGATTGTCTCAGTAGCCGCTGGCTCGGCTTCCCAACTGTTCTGGATCTCTTTCTGAGCAACCGTGTGTGCTTTGTCTGGAAGCCAAGGCACCTAACATGGAAATCTAGACTTCATTCAGGGGGCAGACAGGGAAGTCTGTGGGTTTTGAATCCTTCACCATTTCAAAGGGCAAGTCTCCACTAACACTATGTCAGGCGGGTATCAGTTATCTGCTAGTAAGTTTGAGAGCCTACCTGGCTTCATTTAGCATCGTGCAGAAGTGATAATGTAATTTCTAGTAATTTAGGCTCACTCTGCACTGTGGCAGAAATAATCTACCTGTGTTCTACTGCAGAACGTTGTTAGCCTGGTGCAGTGTCAGGCTGACACCAGCTCTGATGCTTCTGGTTTGAGGGCTAGTTTGGGTGGCACTGAGGGCTCAGGAGATAAGTCTCTATGATCTAAGTGAAAGGTCAATTCCTTTCGCTGGAAGGGAAAAAAAAAACCACACCACAAAGTTGCATAGTTGTAGTTGTTGTTCACAACACAATTGCTGTTGCACAATTAGCACACTGAGGGAGCGATATCACATGCCATGGATTAATACAACACCCATACCTATACACTGACTGTAGTACCTGACCTTCCATTTGAATTCCCATTGGTACTTGGTAACAGGAAAGCAACTAACGTAATGACAAGGTTTTAAAAGGACTTAGGGAATCTACATAGTAGTAAGCCTGAAGTTGCAACTAGCAAATGAGCAGAAGCTTCAATGAAAAACAGAACCAGTGGACAGATAAATATGACTCACTCCTTAAAATCCACGCAGATGGAAGTCATGCTACCCTGAAAAACTGCAGAACGTCTTTATGATAGCAAAGGATTAGACAATAAAATGACAGGTGGAATGGCACAGAGAAAAGTCAAACGGATGAACAGAGCATCCTAACTTTATAAATAAAACAATGGACTCTGAGAGACTACTCCCTTATAGGAAGAAGATCTTGGGATTATGGTAAAAAAATGCCTGAAAATGCTGACTTAGTGCACAGTAGCAGTCAAAAAGCAAATAAATTCCTAGGAATTATTGTAAGTAAAGGACAAAACAGGAAACTTCTTTATGCCATTGCAATAAATCTATGGTGCATCTAACTATAGCATAGTGCTTATGGTTCTGGTTCCCAGACCTCACAAAGGACAGAGCAGTACCAGAGAGACTCGGCGGAGGCTGCGGAGGTGAGAAAAGAATAAATGAATAGAATGTTCCTCTCCAGGCTGGGAAAGATGGATAAAGACAGATACAATAAATGCCTACAAAATCATGAGAAGCAAGAGAAATTAAACAGGGAACGATTTATCCACCATTTGTTACAGCACAAGAGTTAACATCACCAAAGGGAAGTAGCAAATGCCAGCTACAAAACAAGCAAATAGAAATGATTCTTTACACCTTTATACACAAGCTGTGGAATTCTTCACTGCACAAAGTTGTTAATGTTAAAACCATAGGTTCAAGAAGTGGTCTGAATAATTCAGAAAAGAAAGATTAATTAGTGGCATTAAATATAGAGAGACAGTTTCTGTCTCAAAGGAGCACCCTGACCCTCAACTTCTTGTATGCTTCTTATTACTGTAGGCTTTTCCTCAGCTCATTCTTCTCCTTAGACAGCTTTTGTTGCCCACCAGCTGAGATGTGATACCAGCCTGGACAGACTTTCATTTTTTCCTAATATTACCAACCTTACACGCTTATATTTGCCCAAACAGCCACTGACCAATAACCAGAAAACATGTTTACATGTAGAGCCCACATAGCATAGTGGAAGTTACTCATTGGTCTCATGTTGCAGTGCCTTCCACAGAGCACGTGTTCAAGGATCATTTCAAAAGGATACTTGATTTTTACAACATCATTTCTGATAAACTTTCTCTTTAGGAGCCTTTGAAAGAATATGCCGCTATATTGCCAAAAAATGCGACTCGGTGGTCGTGTCTGTTGGGTAAGTGCTACTTTTACACAGAGGTATTTATGGTAATACTGTTCCCAGTTGAAACATTTCTGAAAAATATGGTAAAAATATTTACTACTTCAGATCGTGCTCCCTATTTTTCACTTTAGCCTTTCATTTAACTTAGAAATAGGCTTATAGGAAAAGTAGTCCAAAATAGCTGTAAAACCATTAGTTTGCCTTTCCAATCTACACAAGTGAAAAAGAAAAATAAATTTAAAATTTAGAAAAGAAGGCCTATATAGCTACATATTGGTCAAACATGAACAATGCAAAATAAATTTTTGTGATTACTTTGACAATAACCACAATATCTTTGACATTTCAGTTACCGTTTGGCTCCTGAACACGCATACCCAGGGCAGTACTTTGATTGTCTCAATGCCACCTTGTACTTCATGAGGAATTTAGAAGAGTATCATGTGGATCCTGCTCTCATCATCATTAGCGGTGACAGCTGCGGAGCTAATTTTGCCACGGTTATTTGCCAAATCCTGCTGAATAGAAGAGATCTCCCAAAAGTACGTGCTCAGATCTTACTTTATCCAGGACTACAGGGGCTGGATTTTCATTTGCCTTCCTATCAGCAGAACGCTTCAGTTCCAATATTGTTTCGGAAGCTAGTTATCTACTTCTGTTTTCGTTATCTTAACAAAGAACCATCAATTTTGGAAGACGTCCTACAAAGTTGCCACGTTCCTGAGAGTATGAAACAGAAGTATAAAAAATGGGTAAGTGCTGACATTATTCCTGATGAATTCAAGATTAGAGGCTACGTACCACAGAAATCCACTTCATATAAGCCCGAAGTCCATGAAGCAATAAAAGAAATCTTAGGATTAACATTTTCCCCACTTTTAGCTGAAGATTCCATTATTTCCCAGCTCCCCGAATCCTACATCGTGACATGTGAGTTTGATGTGCTTAGGGATGATGGACTTTTGTACAAGAAGCGATTAGAGGACAATGGTGTTCAAGTGACCTGGTATCATTCTGAGAGTGGTTTCCACGGAATTTTAGCCTTTTTTGGCTATGGGATTTTTTCCTTTTTATCTGGAAAGAAGATAATGGATAGTACTGTGAATTACATAAACAGTTTATAAAAGTATTTTTCAGCACAAAGATGCAAGTCTTACATTATCCTTGGCGAACTTATACTTGGCAAAGAACTGAAACGCTTATCATTTACGTTCTGGATTTCGACTGCATTTTACACTTTCTGATTTCTTCTTCTGCGATGACTCTCAAACAAATGTTAAGATTACTTAAAGCACCATTCCAAAAGCACCATTCCAGAAAACAGTATTGTAAAATCTCCAATAAGATGGGAGATGCAAGAGCGAGGCAGTTGGCACATACTGTTTCACTTCAACAACTCCAGAGTCTGTGTGTGGCTGGCACACGCTCAAGGCAAGCAGCAAGAAAACGCTCTTCCTGAAGATTCTTCGACAGCCCAGAAACGCTGAAGACTAACAACAAGAGTCTACTTTGGCCTTTGTGAGAGACAGGAGATGTTCAGGGTATCAGATGGAGAGTGAAACGACTCAGGTTCTGTGAAGTCTGATGTCACACAGTGAAATTACAGCGATGCATTTTAATTTCTAGTTTGCACAAAGACTACACTTTTCTTGAAGAAGTGTAGTCAAAAGAAAGGCTTCTGTCTGAAGCAGAAGTTCTAAACTAGAACTACTAAGGGTTTGATTTAGTTTGGAACCTGACAAATGATGTTTTGGTTTGGAACTTGATTCTTAAACAGGAACCCCTAAAATTTAATGAGTGTGTACCTGTTAGGGAAGTGCAGAGGTGAGACTTATTTTCCTTTCTTTTCCTTTTTGTACTCCTTTTTCAGATTTATCTTATCCTTTCCAGATTATCTTATGCTCAAAACAACCTGTTATGCTCTATTTGTTGAAAAAGTTCTGAAGATCACAGATGTAAGAAAATAGGGAAGCACAACGTTGTATTATCTTATCACTGTAATGCTCCGGCAATTTTGTGATGTTTTCAACAACAACAACAAAATAAAAACTAGCACTTCAAATATTTCTGTTACAAAAGCAAGTTACATTTGCTACGCTCATACTCACTGATAAACCCAAATGAACGCCTCATGGTGACAGAAACAATGCAACCCTGGCAGACAGAGCTCCCAGCCTTGCTAATTGTCAAATCTGTGCTGTGCACAGTAATTAATTTACCGGACAACTGGACCATCCAAGACTATTGTATAAGATCACCTAACTGTGGAAACGTAATATAAACTGAAAGGCCAGAAACACCATTGAGTGGGCTATTTTTTTTTATTTTTTTAAATCTGGACTTTCCTTGTTTTAAACAAAATATGTCCTTCTACTTAAGAATATTTTACGATGACCACCTGCCCTATTAAAAACACTCAACTTCTCACTGGAAAAAATTAAGACATTTCATTTTTTATAAAGTTTTCTAACTAAAATGATAGTGTACTTTCCCCCCATCTTGTAATTTAAACTAAAAAAAAACAAACACCACCAACAAAAAAGTAATTATAACATGGCTGCTTAATGAAGTTAGATTTCTACATCTTTCATTTCACTGGGAATTTCAATGATGTTCTGACATCCTAGTTGTTTGAAGAGTTGCAGACTCGGATTCACAAGTAATACCTCAAGCATCATTTAAACTACGGCGTCTCTACAGCACAATCCCACTCTACAGCAAGAACAAGATAAAGCAGTTTGATTTGAAACTCTTTAATTGCTGATTACCTTCAATCGTTTGATGCTGTACCCATTGCACACCGAAAATTACTGAAGTTTACCTGATACAAGGTAACTTGATCATAAACCTAAACTCAGCCTCCTCTGTTGTTTTTTTAACCATGTTCTTCTTTTAGAAGAAAACACAAATAGTAAAAAAACTGAGATTGAGGTAATGACATAATTTTATAGGTGCACCTTTCCAAAAAAAAAAAACATTGGTGACAATCCATTTGGCCCTTTAGAGTAATAATCATCATATGCAGGCTCCCGTCTTCGGAGCAGTGCTTTATAGTGTCGCAAACAGAAAGCACACAAATGCCCTGTGTCCATTTTCCACC
>JAHREE010000205.1:2480819-2544357 GCA_033628505.1 Tringa tobata
CGGCTTCAGGCGAAGTCACCTTGCACAAGGAAAACTACAGCCCTTCAACTGCTCCTGCCGCGGCTGACATTTATGGTACAAAATCCGGTTAGGGCTGCTTTACTTAATCCTTGGACTCCCTTTTACGGCATTGCGTAAACGGCATTAGAGCTCAACTAAACTCTGTCACTTGCTATATCTTTGAATTTTGGTAAATCTTCAATTTTCTCCATCACCCCTTCAGCCACGCCAGCGCCTTTGCTATCACACAGATCTCATTTTCCTCCATGCTGTTTCTTACACCATTTACATCCTCTTAAAATCTCCTGCCACAGCGACCCAGCTCTCCCGAATCCCCCCAGCAGGTGACAAGGGAATGGATAAAGACAGATTCCCATTGGGCATTTAAAATGGTGATCTTGTTTAGTAACTGAAATGTAGCAGCTTAATTGTTTGATTCTCTTAATTAATTTGCTTCCCAACTTCTTGTTTGTTCACTTACACCAGGTTTATATTCTGTCTTGCAAGATCGTTGCAAGAGCATTGGGAAAGGAAGCGTCTTGATTTTGCTCACTCCATCTCTTGTGCAAATAAAAAGCAGTAACTAACTTGCGCAACACGACCCAGCACTTAAGATTTGCAGATTCACTGAGTTTTATGGTCTAATTCATGAATGAAGCAATGAAGAACTATTAAAGTTTTTATTGCTGTTCCTGTATACGACATTTCATTGCTGTTATCAGTATAAATAAAACAAGAATGAGCACAAAGGTGTGCAGGACAACACTGACAATTAAAGCATATATTCCAAGACCACCAATTTGGATGGCCTATATAAAATTTCTGATGTGATACTAGAATGAGACTAGATTTGAGTAATGGAAGTAGATATTTTACAGTGTAGGATTAGGATGTGAGAGCTTGGGAAAATTATTTTTCCTGAATCAGAGAGCTTTATTTTTATCAGTCAGCAGGAGGTAAACTGCTGTAGGTGAAGCCTAGATTTCTTCAGTCTGATTCTTTAGATTCCAGTGATTACTGGTATGATAAAAGGTGGAACTTCCCCTTTTTGGTAAAGGTAATCTAGGCAAACTTAAAACAGATACTGTTTTGTGGCTCTCTCCTGGGATATCTCACTTTCTTAGAGCTGGGCATTCCTAGCAAAAAAAAAGCTGTGGAGTTACTTTTCCTCACTTTTCCCCACTTTTCCCAGGGTTTATTAAGGCAAACCCCAAGGACAAAACAGCCCATTAGGACAGACTCTCCTATAGGTACCTAAGTACCAATATGGTGTTTATGGGTACCTAAGTACCCAGGAAGGCATTTGGATAGTGTTTGGGAGATGCTTCCATAGCCATTATCCTCCTCTATGAACAGCCCTCACGGTAGTTATTCTAACTTCTTCTGCTGTTATTATTATATCTTCTTATAGTATATCCATATTTTACAACATTACCACTTTGTTTTGGTTTGTTTCTTTAAAATTTCCTTCAAATCCATTTCAGTGCAAGTACGGTGCAGAGTTTTTATACCTTGGCTAACTTTTAAAGACTTTTAAAGAAGCCTCGATTTCTTTTACCTTTAACAGGGAAGGATTTTGGAGAAGACTGGACTTTGCAGTCAAATCACTTTTGGCCGATATGTGCGACAGGGACGGAAACTAGGGGTGGATCCAAAGCTCTTCATCCAGGATCGGCAGTTTAACAAAGTACCTGTGAGGGTTTATCAGCCTAAAGCTACCTCTGATGGGCGAAGGAGAGGTATCATCTTCTTTCATGGAGGAGGCTGGGTATTTGGAAGTCTCGGTAAGACATTTGCCAGAGGAATTATAGTAATGTAGAAAGAACATTCTCATCTTTTTATAAAATTGAAATAAGAGGATGTTTCAGCATGTGATTTGGGATGAAGTCTGAAGACAAATCCATGCCTTTCTGGAGGGAACATTCCCAAGGTGTCTCAAAGACTGGGGCAAGGGCAAAGCACTAATGAAAATATTTCTTTTCCAGATACCTATGAGAAAGTATGCCGCTACTTATCCCGAGAAAGCGAGTCGGTAGTCGTCTCTGTTCAGTAAGTGAACCCTTCCCAGTTCTGTTGTTTGGAGATTACAGTTTATGTGGTGCCGCAGCAGAGCTGCACTGGTGCTGGAGATGTTGGTGTTTTTTGCAGCGAAATTTCGAATGCAGTGAAGTCCACAAAGAGACAAATAGTGATAAAAGAGATTTCACAGCTCTTAACTGTTGATGCCCTGATACACTCAGAAAAGACCCAAATGGAAATATTTGGCACACTAAGAAAATCTATAAAAGCCAGTCAAAAACTTAGATAAAAAAGGACTTCCTTGTGCTGAACATATGAACGTGTAATGAGATGCTCCAAACAATTGTGATTTATAGAAAAAGAGAGAATAATCCCACTGTATTACTCCCATTTTACACAAAGGAAGCAGAGGCACAAAATTAATGAATTGCCCTGTCAAGAATAGACAGGGAGTTTTCAGCATGACTAAGAGATGTATAAAGTCTTGGTCAGACTCTTAATCAGAAGACAATCCTACTTTACTGAGTCCTTGCGATTGAATTCACAATTTACAGCTTATGAACAATCACTACCTGAGGAAGGGAAGCTCAGGAAGTAATGAATATCCTGACCTGGAGGAAAACCGCCCCCAAATGATAGGGCTGGAAGACAGCACAGGATACAATTTCCTGATTAATACTAATGACATTCCCTTCTCTTACACTTGTCTCTTTCTGTGTACCAGGTATCGTTTAGCTCCTGAACACAAATACCCTGCTGCGTATGAAGACTGTCTTAACGCTACCATACACTTCATGAACAATATAGAGCACTATGGTGTGGATTCCGCCAATGTCATTGTCTGCGGGGACAGTGCTGGGGGCAATCTAGCGGCTGCTGTCAGCCAGACCCTTGCAGGTAGATCAGACCTCCCCAAACTGCGTGCTCAGATCTTGATCTACCCAGGCCTTCAGGCACTGGACTTCAATTTACCATCCTATCATCAGAATCGAGGAGTCCCTCTCCTATTCCGAGAACGTGCCGCTTTCTTTGCTTTGCAGTACCTAAATGGGGATGCATTGCACATGCAAGAGGTCTTGGAGGGCTCTCACATCCCTCCAGATATGAGGCTGAAGTACAGGAAGTGGGTGAGCCCAGATAACATCCCCGAAAAATTTAAGGTCAGAGGTGTGAAGCCACTTAGGCCCACTGATTTTATAGCTGAAGTTTATGAGACAGTGAAAAGGTTCTGTGAGCCCAACCTCTGCCCACTGTTGGCTGAAGACGCTGTTGTTCACCAGCTGCCTGAGTCTTTCATCCTGACGTGTGAGTACGACGTGCTGAGGGACGATGGCTTGCTTTACAAGAAGAGATTGGAGGACAACGGTGTTCGAGTGACCTGGTACCACCTCGAGGATGGATTCCATGGAGTCATAAGCTTATATGATTATTGCGGCTTCTCATTTCCAGCTGGGAAGAGGGGATTGGACAGCGTCGTTAACTTCCTAAAAAGCTTATAGTAAACACCTTAGATTCCACGAGTCTGTTCATGCCTCAATTTAGGAAAATATCTTTTTAGGATATTTAATATCAGGTGATGGGTAGTTAATCAAGGGCAGCCATTAACAATGATAAACAAGGCTCATCAGAACCTCATTCCAGCTGTTAGTTGGAACATGGAATATGCAAACCTTATACAAGCTTGTACCATGCTGCAAGCCCTTATCTTTAGCCATGTCAATAAAGAACAACATTATTTTGAATGAACATCTTGGTTTGTCCCACTTCTTAAAAATAAAATGCATCTGTCTGTGAAGAGAGACTGTGTGTCATGCAGGAACGTGTGGTGTGTCAGTACAGAGGAGCGTGTCACTATCACAGTGACATGGGACATGCTCTGTGCTCTGATTCTGAAGCCTGTCAGAGTGAAAACCCAGCTGACTCCAGTGGGTTTAGGAGCCACTGTTTTGCTCAGTGATAGATACAATGCAGCTTAGAACATGGTTACTGGAACGACAGTCACCATGGGGACAGCAAACATAAATGGTTCTACGGGCAAGCTGTCCCACACATCCCCCCGTTTCTGGACACACGGGCAGGCACAAATGCAGCCCCTTTCTGCCCTACTTGTAGCAATGGGCTACTGAGTGACCTTCCACTCGCCCAACTCGAAGGACAGTGCCAACAACCAGGGAGGGTAGCACTGACAGACAAAGAAAGATGTTTGCATTGCAAAGAGATGGAGACGACTGGTGGAAAGTTAAACCCAAATACTCTTCTAAAGTTCTCATTGGAAACTGGCTGGAAGAGAGGGAAAGGCTAAGGCAGGAAAGAAGTCTGGGAGCAGGAACAGAGTGGGTCAGCACCAACGCTCTGGAGGTTGTGTACTCCTGCGGTCGTGAGCTAGAGCCCAGGCTCATCTCAGGAGAGTAATAGAAGGGAGAAGGATAAGCATTGTGCCTACTTTAATTCACTTTTTAATGATCTGTCATTCTTCCCTCTAAGCGAGGCCAGAAGCAATGCCTGAGCATGGGTTATAGTCTGTGGTTCACACCAGACATACAGTAGCTAATTAAAAATGCTATAGCACTTTATGGAAATCACTTCAGACCGCTATACAACTTACAGGCAGCTGTACCACAATATATACAACTTAATAATATATACCAACATTAGACAAGAGAGGTTTCATTAACCCTTCCATAAGTTAATCCTTATTATCACTTGTATCAGAGGATCTTTAAGAATTTGGATATTGGTTTCATTTGCTCGTATGACCAAGAGCATCTTTGCTAGCTGAGCTGCTCCATGGATTGCATGCCCTGCTTCAGCTCAGCAAAACTTTATCATTAAACATTTAACTTTGTCAAAACATGCCAGTTAGATTCAATATTGGAGCTGTTAGGGCAAATCCTCCTGACTCTGCTAAAATGACTTCCTTTAGAATTATTTTTTTTTCTGGAGCGAAATGCTTGACTATATTGCAGAGACTGTCCTGCTGCGGCAGGAGTAGGAACAAAGGGACAAAAATTTAAAAAAAAGGATGAAATCATCCTTTTCAGATGCTAGTTCACATGGCAGGTGAAAGTATTTAATACCAAACCGTGAATAATTTTTCAAGGGCTGTAAAGTATCTTATATTTACACCAAGGAAGCGATCCAGGATTTTACAATGGCTGATTACACCAGCTGACTTTACCATCTGAGCAAATGTACATAGCACAGACTTCTTTCCAAATAAGTGCTTTTTAAATGCATAGATGAAGAAAGCAGCCCTGGAACAGAGATTCTGTAATTACCAGATTGTCTTAGCCACACTGCATGTTGTGTGTCTCTCTAGTTTATAAAAGGCACTGGGAAACTGGGCAGCAGCATATACAAAACAGACTTCATTTGGTTCCCGGATCACAAACCAGACCAAACACTAAGGACAATCCTGGTAGAAAAATACCAGGTAAGTAAAAGAAAGGGCTGTGTGTGCCAGCATAACAAATAGTGATGATCTTTGACTAATACTTAAATCACATTTTATGTCCTTAAACAGCTATAAAGCTCCGTGGCCAGTTTATAGGATCCGGAGCTCCCTGGTACATTTGATGGCTGTAGGATGCCTTTCAGAGGCAGACAAAGGGCACATACTTCTTGGTACCCTCTGGTTGTTTCCCAGTCTCTGTCTCAGAGGGTGACCAGGGCACATGAAAAAAATCAGTCTGTAACTATCAGCAGTCTGTAACTATCAGCAGTCTGTAACTATCTGTGTCTTCAGAACATCCCTGGGCTACAATATGGGCTTGCTGGTAAAAGAGGATTATTTTCACCAGCACGTCTCCGATTTGTAGGAATGAACTGTACTTAAACAAGCCCCAGATCTTTCACAACAATACTTCTCCCACAAGTGTCACCTGCAAGAATGTCCCTTCCTCCAAGGTGCAACTCCACCCCCAAATATTCTTATCATTCTCTCCTGACGGAGGGTTGGAAGGCAGTCCGTGTAATGCCAGTGCCCAATGAAACACTTAAGCAGCACAAGACAATCAGCTTTTCATTTGTGGGCTTCTTAAATGTACCTGCAAATCCACGATGCGTATGTTGAAATCAGACTAATCAGATCACATGGGATACAAATGTAGTTGCTTAATTTTACTGGAAATTTACTTTACTTGAAATGCAAACGCCCTTATTTTCAGGGATTAAACTATAAATAAAAGCAATGAAAGTACAGACAAAATTCTGTGATACCTCTGGTAGCACAGTCTGACTCAAAAGCTCGCTAAGGCACCTGAACGCTCTGTACAAGGACAAACAGCTCGGTTTCATGTACGTCTCATTTCAGGGCCTGCCCATGCAGCACTTCTTCACCCATCACGAGGAACCAAGAAGCCGGAATTTGGTATCGGAGTATGAGGATAAATACAACAGACACGGTTACAACCCTGTGCTGCCTCCCATCCGCACCTGGAGTGGACGCAAGTTTTCCTGGATTCCTCAGAAATCAGATTTCCCCATTCTTGGTAGGTTTTAGCATTATTAGTTCAAACAGATGGATCAGGATGCAGGGGTCAATATACGGATTTAGAGCCAGGAACCTCCTTCTGTTTTAATTCTGAAAATGGATTTTGCGGTGACATTTGCCTAGTTTCTTATCTAGTCAGTAGCTAATTTTTCTGATTGATAAAGTGGAGATGTTACCCATACAACAACACTTAATCACCACAGGGAGCAGGGAAGGGTAGTGTCGATGAACCGATTTCTCTCCTCTGTGCAATAATGCGAGACACCAGGTGAAAACAAGGAGCCCTGTGGGGTACAACTAGCAGGGGAATTCCCAGAGTATTATTATGTTTCTGGATTTAAGTGACATGTACAGCTCTGCTAACTTTTAAAATATCTGCCAGAAAGACTATGAGGAATCAGGGCTCCTTACATTTATACTGTTAACTGTTGTCCTATTGATATGGAACAGTGATTTCCCCTTCCAGCCAGAGGGCGGGCAGACATGCCCTGGGAACAAAAAGGTCTGTTTTGTCCTTAATCTGCTGTCAAAAGAGTACAAATATTCCCTATGACAACTGTGGAGTAAAAACAGCAGGACCAATTCTATCATTTCTAATGTTTAATCATTTCCTGTCTCAGAACCACCCACCAACTATGGCCTTTTTGAGTACCTGAAGAAAAAATGGCACGAGAAAGAAGCCGGAGTGATGAACAGCGTCTACACCATTTCCTATGGACTCCCACTGATTTCTTCTTGTGCGAACTGTCAACTGCAAGAACCAGCTAAAATTCATTACCTCCCTCCTAGCCAGGGATACCTCCGAACCGTTCACAGAATCCTGGGCTATGAAGGGGGTCAGAAATACCTGGAAGCCATCGGCTACTGCTGAGAGACAGAAAAGCAAGGGATGCCTCTGTGTAAACTGCTTAGGGGGATCTTAAGTTAAGTATTACTTAATATAGCTTGTCCCTCGCGTACGTGAGGGTGATCTGTTCCGTGCAGAAGGAATAAGAATTAGGTTATACAGGCAGAGGGCTCTCTGCTCGTTAGAACAAGCCGCTGGGTTAACATTCTGACCTGCAGATGGCTGGGAATATCTCAGAAGCTGAAATTTCAGAGTACTCATTAAATCACTGAAAACAAAAGTTTCATCTGTTGGTTTCTATTCGATGAACAGTCGCAGTAAGAAAAAAAAAAGTAGGGAAAAAAAGTAAGAAAATCCAAACAGCATAGTGGGATAAGAACATATTAAGGATATTAAGGAGACATTAAGGATATTATATTAAGGATATAAGTATCTTAATTGCTTTGTCCCTAGTTGTTTTTTCATTTGTACACAGCTTGATATACATTTCTTTGTCAAAAGAGGAGAAAAAACCCCTTGTGTTATTCCATACTATGTCCGAAACACCCAAGAAGAAAGTAAACATAGGAAATGGCTGCCTATCTAAGGACAAGGTGAAGCAAGGTCTCTCCCGATGCAGTAAGGGAGCAGACCTTGATTGCCCTTGGCTTTACACACTGAGTGGCACTTAAGGGTAGATAAGCTGCAAAGGGAAGATTAGCTGACCTTACGTTGCCAAACACTAAACCTGGAAGAAATAGCTGTAGGTGGCCTTGATACCGCAGAACAGGCCACCCTTACACTTTACTCAGTTGGGAAAGTACGGGAAGGACCTATGTAAAAAGTGCTGACTGAAGTCCAAATTTTTATTGCACTAATGTGCAGCTTCTGCACTGAAATCACATTTGGTCCGAGGAGATATTTGCAAGGTTCAGCTGCTATTGGTCTGAGGCTCAGCAATAAACCTGCAGCAAGTTAAAGGCTTAGATTAAATATATCTGGAATTAATTCATTCAATGCATATTTCTCTCTTCATCAATTTTGCTCAAGATTAGCAAGAATACAATTGTTTTGAGGAACAAGATAAAGCATATACCTTAGTCTTGGCATGGACAACCCTCCGGCCATGGTCTGTACAGAGTTTTACCTCTGCGACATTTTGGTCACAGTGATTTAGGTTTGCTGGTTCAAGGTTGGATTTCCAGCTGAAGGGCATTGACGACTCAGACGTGTGTGTAGAGCAACAGTGGCACCTATTGGCAAAGGGATTCTTCTCTCATCTGAGAGATCCAAAACCTTCTGCGGGAGAGGTACCGCAGGCCCTCAGCTGGTTGTGTGAAGCAGAAAGCAGCGTTGTTAATGGAATCTTTTAGAGATGCAAGTGCCCTGATGATTAGATAAGCTTTATATAGGTTGTTCTTTTTTTTTTTTTTGGCTTTAAAGCCCCAGGGAGATCAAAGGCAATTAGAAAAAATTGAAAGCAAAATAGGTGAAAGTAGACACTGAAACAGAGCCAGCTATTAGCACGGTGTTATACAAAACACATTCTCCTGAAAAAATGTCTTTAAAGTAATCCATAAAGAAGGCATGCCTTACAATGGAATGAAAAACGGCAGAAAAGAAATTCTTGTTTCCACAAGGAAGTCCCTCCAAATTAATTTTATTGCCAATACGACTATAAAAAAAGTATTTTTCTTTTTGTTACCCATGTGCTAATATTTTTAAATGAAAATACCAGCCAGGCATGCATGTTAAAAGCACAAGAAAGCCCACATAATATTTAGAATAGAGCGTGGAAAATTATACAAAGGTAATCTTCACACAACTCTATCACTTTGCTTAAAAATCTGGTTATCAATCATTCATAATTATTAAATATTCATAGTAAATGAAACACTTATGGTTATCATCTACTGGGAATTACTGAGATGCACAAGTACCACCTATGAAATTTGTATGAAAGCATTAATTCCAAATCTGTAAGCTGCCTGGGCAGAGCTCCCTGAGCACAGGTCTAATTTGCTCAACTATCGTGCCATTTACAAGTAAAATACACAACTCTGAGACCCAGAGGAACCCCAGAAAGCATGTTTTCTCACTGGGTGAAATGCATTTTGATAGAGAGATTCTTAAATAGAAAAATCCACAATTCTACAAGCTGTGTCAGTTGTGATTAATAATACCCGGCAGCAAAATATCTGCTCTGCACTAATTGATTAGCTGTTTTCACATCAGCAATACTAAAGACGCATCGCTGATACCCAGCCAGCTTTTTGGTGACTCAAGTCTCAAGCTGAACTCATGACAGAAAGAGTCCAGGCTTCTCCAGCACTTGATCTGAGCTTAGCTGGAATCAAACACACAAAAACTGAATGAATGTATCTTTATCCCAAACACATTGCTCAAATATTCTACAAGATAAAATTACAGACACAATAGCACTGATCATCAAGCTTTCCCCCCCCCCCCTTTTCTTCCTACAAAATGTAGCTGACCTGCATCATTCCAGACAGAACCCTCCAGAACCCTAAGGTTCAGCCATTGCTGAAAGCAGAGCTGCAAACACATGGCTACACCCAAAATACCTCATTTATATTTTCTTGCTGTCTGCTTTGATTAGGTCATAATCCCAGGTTCTGATTTTGAGCATCTCTTTTATTGCCAGAGGTAAAGGTAGCATATACACATTTTTTTCCAAGTACTATACTCATTTGGCAGAAGTGTGTTGAAGTAGGAATGGCAGATAAAAATGAAGGACACCTTACACCTACAGACACTGATTCTTGCTGAGACAAACAATGCTGCTTCATCAGTTACAATATCGCTGTGGTAGAGACTCCTTTAACAATAGATACCCTTGGTGCATCTAACACAAATACATTTCCTAACTCCCTCAAATATTCAGAAATTACAAGGACTTTTATCCAAGATAAGAATCACTAAAACAGAGGTCATTTTGCCTGTGCTTCAAGAACAGGTGAAAACAGAAGCAATTAAGATGTTCACAGCTACCATGGAGAAGGCGGCAGAAAATCTGAAATTCATCATAAAAAAAAATTGCAGTAACTCAGAAATCCATTTATGAGTACATAGAACATGCAGCTAACTAATGAAAAGGTACAACAGAAGTGCTGGGTTACAGCATGAAGATGTACACTGCTCAGGAAGAGGGGATATCAATGATGAAAATAGCGTAACCTTCTAAAGAAAAGAGATCAACTTGAAATATAGACCTGGTGATAAAAGCTCTTGAACATGGAGGCCTCTGAAATATGGATCCAGTTTGGAGCTTAAGTACATGTCTATCAGACAAGTAAATAGGTAATATTTAAATGTTTATTCTGTAAGGCATAATTCATTAATGTACAACAGGCACTTTGGGACTCCTGGGAATCATTATAACACGCAAAGGACTACGTTTTACTGATGGGTCATATTAATCCAAGCTTTTTTTGAGAATCTTTTTTCCAGTCTCAGGGCCTTGTGGTCACTTGTGACTGGAAAGCATGAGTGCACCGCTCTCTTCAATTTTTCATTGAGCAAATAGATGTTTTGATACAACTCTCTGTTATGAAAACATTCTAGACAGCCTTGATTGCATGAAATCAGCCTCATGTTTGAACTGCCGCGACATTAAAGAGACAACGTGGTGGTTAGAATTGATGCACGTCTCTCAAAGCAAGCATATTTTGTGCCTTGAAGGAGCCCGATGTCAGCCTCGATGAGCTGCATAAAGAAGAAGACAGATTCTTTGGACTGAGACTCTCAGTCGGGGCTGGGACTCCGACAAGAACACTGATTCTGGCTGGCAAGTTCTGCAACAACTGGGGACTGTGGAAGCCAACTGGGAAGGGAGGGTGGTCACAGAGACTAAACGGCAGGGCTTCAGGGAGGAGAGAAACAGGCTTTTGACAAGAAGTCGTTCGCGTGGTCAGGAGGCCTCTTCCAGAAACTTATAAATATTCCTTGGAAGGTGCTTCAAAAGAGCTGTCCAAGTCAGTTAACTGGTGAAACAGCTCCACCGGCCTGAATCTGAGCACTACTTCATGGGTGCAAAATGTCTGCCAAGTCCTGTCCTCCCCCTCTGCACACCCCGGTGCACTGATTTCTTTGAGCAGAACCTCCAAGCACGTGTAGCCACCGGGACCGGGATTCAGACTCTCCCCGCTCCCCTAAGAACATAAAAAAGCTTTCTCTGATGGCAGTTACACGAGGCGCACGTAGCTGGCAGAGCTTGTTGTATATTTAAACACGAATTTCTCATATTGGTGATGAAAACATCAAATCACCATTAGTAACTCGCCTTTTCCTTTTTTAAATGTTTGTACTGTTTGTTGAACTGAGCAGAACTGATCAGCTCTTAAAAGGCACCGTCTTAAAACCATGCCATTGATACTCTTTTTTTTTTTCCCTGCAAGTCTAAGCAGTCTGAACAGATTTCATTTGCAATAAACCCATGACGGTGATCTTACTGCCATATGGGGTTGTAGCACTTCGGGGAAAAAAAATTAATTTACTAGTTTTTAAAAAGAGTTCAGTCTTGGCCCTGCTTTTCTAGACAGCGCGGCTCTCCTCATAGAAATACACAGCAGCAGGAACTACAGCCTCCATCAAATTTTCATCAAATAAAGCAAATACCTGAACCAAAGTGCTGTATCACACAGCTCTTGGCACCGGCAGAGAGGACTCCGGAGGAGCAATAGTCCCACGGATTTCATTAAGGCTACGTTAACCATTAAGCAGGGTTAGCCCCTGCTTACTCACCCCAACCAAGGGTGCACGAAGTTCCCAAAACACGGCACATTCTTTGCAGAAACATCTCAACCTACACTCCACGTCACATTTCAAAGGGGCCACTTGTCTTCAAGTGTAGCCCCAAGAAACAAAAACGCAGCAGCGTGGCCTGAACCTGATCTGTGAGCTCTGGGCTGTCTCTAAGGAAGACATTCCCTTGGTTCTTATGATTTAAAATCTACACAATATCAAAAGGCTATTTGTGGGAATGACTTCACAAAGGGATAAGTTTGGGATATTGAAGAACAGCTGTAGAATAAAATTGTATTTTCCTACATGTAACTGTGCGGTAGCTCCTAAGCTGTTGGAGTAGGGAAGAACTCCATCCTGGCAGTGTATAAAGCAAATAATTCCGTAGTTGCAGCGACGGGGGCATTCGCTCTGGGGATGGAAGGACCTGAGCTCTATTCAACAATGACCCATGAGGAAATTGTTATATAAATAATACACCAGAGTTGTTTCGCGGCAATAATGTTTGCTAAGAAGGAAAAAATCTCTAGGCACAGTCATTTTATAGGGAGTTGCTCTTTATTGTCACATACTTTTATTCTTTCAATTGCAGCAGCCCCTAAGGACGCCGACGCCAGGCTCATTGTGCAGAACTCAGCTGTAAACAGACAATAGAAAGACAGCCCCTGGCCCAGAGAGCTCCCAAAGCTCGGGCTGTTTAAATACTCTGTCAGGATTTTAAAAAATACACTGAACAAGCCAGACCATTTTTTAAAAAGAAGAACTCAGGATTGGCTGCATAAATATGTACTTACCTGCTCCAGTGCTGTAAATATGTAATTTAGGCTGCTGGCTCATGACATATTTCGTGTCTAATTTAAGGAACTGTATATTTGGACATGAGGGGTCTGGACGCCTGTCAGGTAAATATTACAAGCTGTAAATTTTCACAGCAGATTTAACACTAAATTTAGTTAGCACTATATATAAAGAGAACATTGACCTGGTGGTAGCCCTTGTCCTTGACAGAGGTTGGCCTGAGAGGTAGCTAAGGCTCCTTAAGGAATGTGGCCGGGGTCTCCCTTAAGCTCCAAACACCAACGTTCTGAGGTGGCAACCCTGACATCCTTTATAGTAGCCCTTCAACAGCTTCTGCTGGCCTGGGGGCTTACAGCTTGTCCTCCCTGGTTCACCCCAAGGTGGGGAACACTCACACCAGAGAGACAAGTGCTTACGGAGAAGAGGCTTAGACACTAGGCATTGTCTAAGCTGCTTGTGTGCTCAGCCCAGCCACCGATAAAGGGAATATCTTGGATTTTTAAAATGAAAAAATAAAGCAATTTTGAATTCCTACAGTGATCCAGAAGCTACGGCTTTGCACATGCTGGTTGCTGATAACTGCCCACAGAGCCAGCTTTCTAATTTAAACTCTTCACTTTGAGATAGCTAGAGGAATGCTATAAAAATCCACTGGTCTGTACCGGCAAGCCAGCATTTTTTCTTTTGTTACCTCATATACTTAAGCTTTGAAAGGACCTTTAATTATGCCAATGCTCTCACTAGACAGCCCACTCTCCTGCAATATTCCTGACATGTGGTGTTACCAGTAATTTTACTTTTAAATATATACTTAGCACAATCTAAGTATTTGTTTTTGTACAAGAGGTATGGACATTCTTCACCACGTACATCACCACATACTACATGGATGCTTTTAATTGCTGTTACTTATAGATACTGAAAGCAAATCACTCAATCTAGCCTTGCAAATGTTTTAGGCTTAAATAGAGCAATCCCACTGGTAAATGCAACCTCAGTGAAATCTGGAGCGGGTTGGAGCAGCCCGAGGCTCGGGCAGAAAGGAGGGCTCTGTAGGCGTGTGGGGAGGCAGCAGGTGGCAGAATTTGCTGGGTTTTAGTGCTCCCTGGAGACAGCTCCGGCTGCCTTGGGTTCTGCTCATCTCACAGCTGCTCATGAGGAGCCCTCTTGGCCTCTGAGCTGTGACACCCCAACCATCCACAGACACCGAGACTCACTGCACGGCCTGCAAAAGTCCAAGTGCTTTCCCAAATGTTCCTTAAAACAGGGCCACCCCTCTCTTCAGAGGATGCAGTTTTTCCAAACGCTTTGAAATCCCCAGAGATGAAAGGTGCCATTGTTGCTATCTGTTATTTCTACTACAGTAGAAACGAGGACAAAGCAGGGTCGAAGCTAAACCGTGCTTGGTTTTATGTAGTCAAGGCAAAAAGCAGACCTTGGCACCCTCAGTTGTTGCATGGTACGTGGCTGACAGACAAGGTAGCAAGAGGTCTCCCCCTCCTTCATGAATAATAATCTTTTTCTGGAAACAGTCAGTGCACTCCCTACAGGGTACATGGAAGAGAGAAAGCCTTGATGCAAGGCAGCCCCAAATGACCCGCAGTGTTTTTACATGAACAATTTGCATGGTTACACAAATCCGTGTGATTTGCACACTGGCCACTTTCACCTTTCACACCCCACCACCTCATTTTTGAAGACATTGCTGTATGCAAGACACGTTGCTCCCACAGTTTTTGGGGGGGAAACGGGCCCTTTGTCGGTGATTAAATTACAAGGGGGGAAGGTGATTTGCCTGCAGGTAGTCAGCAGGAGAGCTGGAGAAACTACACAGGCATTTTGATCCTTATTTCCATATTTTGAACACTTGACTAAACTTTCTCCTTACCAATTGTTAGCGTAGACCAAACTGTTCTGCTCGCTCGTTCAGACAGCATTGCCAGCCTGTGTTCCCATGATTGCCGTTAGGCAGGGTTGTGGGTCTCTACCTGTTTCCCTGATTAATGAATCTTCTCTCTAGCCAGTCATTTCACAGAAACAGCTTCTTATTTTCTACTTACAGGGACTATTTGCAGAGCCACCTCAGTCAGCGGCATTGAAATCTCATCAGCAGCAAACTGCTACAGGGAAAAATATGTTCCAATTAATATTAAATGAGAAATGCACTATTTTTTTTTTCCTTTTTCAGAGCTGCTAATGAGGAAAATCAAAATAGCATCTTCCAGTGAACTGGTAACAGATCTAAGGTGTTAGAAATTTAAATCTGAGCATAAACAAAGCACTCCCAAGCCCCCAAATACCAACCCCGTTAATGGAAAAATGTCAAAAATGCCCGTGAGGTTTCCAATGGCCTTTTAAAAATCTGAACACTGGCACCAAAACCCTGAAATAATGGACCTGCTTGTTACCAAGCTGGAATAAATTTCATGGTTTTTTAAGGTGAATGTAGCTTTGGCTTATGGTGCTGGTTTGACAATCTTAGAGATCACAGTCATCTGCTTCTGCCTCAAGCTAAGACAGCAGGCGCAGAGGCAGGCTGAATTTATTCAGAGTGCTCTAATTTTATTCAGATTTGTTTGAATAAAAAAGCATACTTAGCTTCAGACAGTGAGAAATAGCAGCTTCTAAATCATGTCTTTTACAGCGATTTCTGCTGTGGAATCAAAATGGTAGAATTTGCCAAGTTCATAGTTAAAATAACATTTTTCTTTTCTTAAAACAGACTGAGTCATAGCAAACTTCCATACGTTTTTAAGGCCTATTTTAAGGAGACTCACTCTTGCTAATTATTGTCTTCCCTTTTGAATTCTGCAACAGTAGTTATTTCCTTATTTTCACGTCTCTGATGGAATTCCTATGGCAGGAGTACAACAGATTGCCTACAGAAAATAAATATCGATGTGCAGAATTAGTGTAATATCAGCCACTGTATGACTAAGTTGAAATACTTAAGCAAAAAATTGCTGCGAAACTCACATTTATCATTACAGGTCCTTAAACTCTGCTGGAAATGGCATCGTAATATATATCTAACACAACTGGGACCCAGACTATATTTCCAGGGGGAAATTAGGAATTCTACAGCATGAGACGCATTACATACAATACGGTCCAAAGTAAATTGAAAACAGTGGAAATATTTCCAGTTCTCTGTAAAAGACTTATGGTCAGGCTTACTTCGTTCTCAGAACTGCAGTTCTTGGGATATTACAAGACCATGATGATTCACAAGAAACCCCCCTTTTCTTGTAGCCACTGCCACTTCAAAGGTTTGGGGGGCATTGTCCCCTCTCTCCCCTTTTTTCTTTATAGATTAAATCACACACTGTCCAATTAGCCAGTCTCAACCTCAAAACCAGGAATTGTCATTATTAGATTATGGTGGCAGACAGCTGTGTTCCACCACCAGAGGCTGTTTCTTTGGTTTCAGAGGAAGAGTCCCATTGGGAAAGCTGGATATCCCCTGCACCCTCTTCTCTTCCCAAAATGCGGGGACTTTCCATAAACTATCACAAGATGCTTTAGCCAAAGATACTGACTGCAATTAATCTGTGTTTAATTACCCAAGAAAGCATGTGCTGGCATTGATGTAGACATGGGTGGGTCTACCAACAAGCCACTGATGTGAGTTCAGCGTTAGGAATGCAGCAACTTCGCAGTGGCAAAGCCATGTAGGTTTGCTAGTCCAGCAACAGAGCATGGAGACCAACTCTGTGGTGGGTTTTGCAGCTTGTGCCACGTGATGTGCAACCGTGGTTGGACAATTTCTCTACCTAAGCCAGTTAATGCTTCAGTCACAGCATCAGTCTGTCTTTGGTCACCGCAAATAGTACCAGCGCTCAGCCTCCCGGCTTGTACACAGCAATCTGGTACTACCAACTATGGCACCAGCGTTTCTCTTCTCCAAAAACTTATAGGTGACATTCTGGGCCATCTCTTCCCGTCACTCCATCCACTAATGACAAAAACCCCACCCCACCTGGCTGCAAAACCTGGAATTTTTGTGACTGTTAAGCCTTTTCTTTTGACAACAGTCCCACTGACGTCAGAGGTAAAAGTATCTTTTATCCAAATATCTGTTAGACATGCCAAGAGATCCCCAATTTATCATTTCTTCCCCTTCCCCAGCTCTGGAAAGGCAACAACTACCCATTCACTTGCACCAAAGCTTTTGCCATCACGCGTTTGATTTCAGAGACAATTGCCTTCGGGCCTTACATCAAAGTGCAAACCACACGTTTGAAGAGGTTATTTAAACATTTGGCCTCTCCACGGTGCAACGTGCCACCCAACAAACAAATTCCAAGAACACGTGCCTTTAAAAAATAACCTTTAAAAAAGACAGCTGTTGATGCTACACATCTAACCTCAGACATTTGGTCCATCAGCTTAAACCTATGACAGGCTGTGGCCACCTACATATGGAAGCCATATTCCATCATCAGCTAAATGTATTCATGTCACCAAATGGGCAGAATACACAAAAAAACCCCGCAAGTCTCCACTTAGTAAATGAAGGGATCAATTCGCTAATTCAGCTGGGAAAAGTAATCAAAACAGACTGGAATAGCCACATTCCAGCCAGCAGATAAACAAGATCGTTTTGTGCATGTGTATCCTGAAATAAACATCATGTGAATGCTCTACTTGGCTGAGAAAATGGAGATAATTAGGAAAGGGAATCATCGTCTTTTGTAGACTGATCTATTAATTGACATGTTTTGTCCTAGCTTAAAAATGTGCTAGGAAGTGGAAATTGCAGGTGTTTGGGAGCTTTTGGCGACAAATTTTACTCCTTTGCTGTTCAAAAAACCTCATAAAAAACCGAGAGGGTTTTACCTAAACTTCAGGGGCTTTTATATTTTGTATCCATCCTTACAGCGACCAGGGGTATTTCAGCAAACATTTAAGTAGTTCCTCAATAAGGGGGGAGGGAGGAAGAGAAAGAGAGAAAAATCTTAATGTGCCACACATCTAATTTTACCTTCTGGGGCAAATATGTTCACTTGAGCAAAGGCAGACAAGGCTAATGAAGTAGCTGCTCTACTGAATGAAGTGCAGAGAAATTCTTAAAATTCCTAAATCTAGAACACGTGTTTAGTCCAACCGTGCTTAAATCAAAACTTACTTGCCTCAACATCTCAGAGCTACAACAAGTCCAAGTCAGGGACACTTAAAAAAATAATAAATTTTATTGGGGGGGTTGTTTTGCTTTTGTGGGTTTTTTGTTTGTTTGTTCCCCCCCAAATCATCCTAATCAGATGCCCACGCACACTGGGCTCTTTACTGTAGGGTATAACACAGCATAAAGAAGTGCTCCAAAACACTGCTAAAAGGTACCCAAGACCAGTATTTCTGTATGTAGGGGGGCACAATGGGCTTGAACTGAAATTTAACAGGAATGCAAAGGCTTCCCAGTGCTCTTACTTCTATGGGAGAGAATGGCCAGGCTCCAGTTCAGGTAAGCAGTCAGAACATTGCTTATGAACACTCCAACCACAACTTGCTAGTGTTATAATTAATAAAAGCAAGAAAACGGGTTATCATAACAAAAAAACTTTATCAATAAAGTCTAGATAAAACAAAGTAATAATCGTATTTGTTTATTAGATAATTGAATAAACACTATTTTCACTATGAAAATCCCTTGCCTCCCACTGGTGTGATAAGGGTCCCGCTGTAAACCTGCACCATTTAACTCCTGCTCCTTTTTTATTTTGCTGATTGCCTTACTCCACAAATAAGTTTAAAAGGAAGGTGTTTGGGGTGGGGACAATTTATCTCCACGTTGTAACACACCCATGGACGCTGACCACCATTCAGCAGGTGGGTCACTGCTATTTTGTATTTTGTAGATACTTTCTTTTATGGGCAACTTTCTCCCTTTCTTAGCCCATAAATTGCCTATTTCTCTTCCCACTTCTGCTTTTGTCTTATTTTTTTTATTTGAATCTTGTTCTCCTTTTAACTTGGGCTGTGTACAGACACAGGAGATCCTGACCTTTGACTGGAACAGGGGTGGTTCTGGAGAGGGAGAACCCCCATAACCTCCTGGGGAGAGCAATGTCAGAGGGGAAGGACAGTCTCTCCTGGATGATCCCTCTGAGTGCATCTCTAGCAAAAACATCTTACTGAGTCACCAAAGAGGGGAAAAAAAAAAGCCTAAGAATTTCTGCTGATAATTTTTTCCCTTTCATCTTAGAGAAACATAATGCTTGGCTGGTTATACTCAGCCAAATGTTCTATGAATTGGGAATCTCCCAAGCTTTTATTTAAAGAGCTCTTCATATTCTTTTCCAGTAAGTCAGCATTACTGCAGTAAACACTGAGCCTTTCATAACCTTGCTATGTGTGATCCCTTCTGAAAGTCACTCTGCAATCAAATGTACTGGGATTTCATAATAGTAATTTGCCACACTGTCAGAAATAGGCTTATCATGCTGCTGTCATTGGTATCATGTGAACATCACTCAGTGTGCTGTGCCCTTCAAATGGGAGCCAGAGCTCTGAGCCAGTAGGAGAGAGAGAAAGAGGAAAAAAAAAAGGAAGAGTAAGAGAACATTAACTCTTTAAAGCCAAGTACAGCCTAAGCCTGAAGGAGGAAGCTGCAGAGCTACCGTACATAGTGTGGGCACCTCTTCAAACATCAGTAATATTGACTGGGTAATAAAGTTGCATTTTCTTTCCAGTCTGCCTGAAATCACTGATAAATCTGATCTGTTGTCTCTCATTCTGTGGAGTGTGCCACCTACTATTTTGCTACACCTCTAGAAAGACATCATTCCCAATGCCCACAGACCGTTTGCAAATCCTCACTAGTTGTTCGGGTTTCAAAAATATATCTCCATACTTCTCCTCTTCTGTTTCTTTTTTGGCAAATGTTTTTGTGAGTGGTCTCCTAAGCTTTTCCTGTAAAAAGTCTTAGAGATTTGGCACTGACAAACAACTTGCTTTAAGGGAGCAGTAAGTAATGTCCTTTAAAGGGGGTTCTCACCTGTACTCACACCACTGAAACAGTGTTTTGCTCAGAACTCCTTCTTCTCTAAAGTCACTCACTCACTAAACTTTTCAGTCATTTCTGTGGTTGTGCCAACTAATCAAGGAAAAAAGAGCCATCATGTAGCTTAGATCAACCAACCCCCCTTGAATGATGCAAACTTGAGTGGATTTTTACAGTGACAAGTGTCACTGACTGATGCGATTGCTCTTAAAGATTACCCAGAAGCCTGTTTTTATTAAGTAAATAGAGAAAAAAAATATGAGTCTGGTCCATTCTATAAATTGTAGCCACAAGCATGAACTACAGGCTTAACGCTGCAGGGTTGTTTGGGCTGTGGATTAGATGCGTTGTGCCTGAAGAGGATGTATCTTGGTGGATAAAGCTTTAACCCTCAGAGCTGTTCAGCGTATTTCTGAACAGCCTGGGAAAGAAAAGGAAGAGGAAAAAGAATTCAATAAAACTATAAAATAGAAAGCCTTATCAAGATCTTACCAATGCTACGATTGGCAATGGCTAGAATGCCTCAGGTTACATATTTAACCTTTTTTCTCCACAGGAACTCATATTCTACAAGAGATCTGGACTTCAGGTCAAGAGGTAACACTAAACTTCAGATTCAGGATTTTCAAACATACTGAAGTTATTTGGATTCCTCCAATTTTGAGCAATTTCCAGACAGCAGGTACTCAGCACTTGAAGGTCAGGTTGCTCGGGATATCTCAGGTTGCACACTCAGAATCGGTAGAACACTTCAGAAAGACTTTGCTTAAGTCATTTGGTTGTTTAAAGAATTAATTTTATAAATTGTCTGAGACACCCACAGTGATATTTAGATGCTTTGGGGGGGCTTCCCTGAGAATGAATCAGCAACGTAAAATAATCAGACTAATGTATTTCTTATGTCACAGTTTTGACATTCAGTGTGGATGCCCCTTCCAGTAATGCTTTATGTTTAATTTAGACCAGTTTGTTTATCTGGAAAGTCTAATTTTCTAAGTGACTCTGAGAAAGAGACAATAAAAACCTTGTGATCTAATGATTGCATCTCCTGTAATAGCTTCAGATCACATTGAGGTGTGAGTTTGGTGTGACCTCATTTGTCTACGGGCTCAGGAAACTGCCACAATTTGGTCCATGGAAGTTCCAGGCCGTGCTGTTCTCCGCTCCTTTGCAAAGAACACACGTGTGGTTTGGGGTTCTGAGACACAAAGGCACAAAGAAGGGGATCTCAGAAAACTACATTATGCAGAAGTCACTTCACAAGGTGGAACTGCACCTCAAACATTGCACCTCCTGCTACTGGCGGAAAGAAAGAGTAACGACAGTAATTTTGTGCACAATGAAGCACACAGAGTGTCAACTTTGCTTAAAGATATTAGGTAAGATTTGAATACTGTAGCATGTATTGGGCAATCTGTTCAAATGTAATTAATCGCTGCCTGGCTGTTACACAATATATTTTACCATAAACAGAACTCCTGAACGACACAAGTACTTTACTAGTAAAATTAAGTATTTTTATAATTCTTTTGGAAACTGTTGGAGGACACGGGAGGTAGAGAAATAACATTGAGAATGATACCTGGTCATATTCCACAGACAATTGGCCTGAAATGTAATGCCAGGGCCTTCTCCAGAAATTATTCATACCGAGCTCCCGGGAAGGTGTACCGTTACCCCCCGTTCTCGCTCATGGACCCAGGAAATCTGGTTTGTTGACAGTAGTCTGCTTTGGTTGTTATAGAAATACCTTCAACTTTGTTGTCCAGTTCCTCCTGATCCTGGGGTTGAATTAATTCAAAAGACTGCCTGCCAGGATGGAGGTCTGAGCTTGTGTCAACATGTCTTTAGAAATGCATTAACAAGTTGCTCCACATGTATAATTAAAAGGGACGAAGGAACCCTACACTGTCAGAAAGTCTGTACTCCGTCCCAGTACATCTCTTATGCTTCTTGATACTTTCCTTCCTTTTGGATGTTATTTCTAGAACATTTATCCAGTTCACCATGGATTGCTTTTGGAAATGTAAATCTTACAACAGCAATAATATTGTGACACAACTATTTTGTCCCTCCGTGCGTCCTTTATACAGTGAGCTCAGAGTGTTTTAACAGAGCTTGATTAAAAATTAAGCCTCTGTACAGCTGTGTTACACAGGTAAGTAGTATCATATCCATTTTACAGATGGTTACACACACAATAGAAAGGTTAATTGCCTTGTCCGTGGCTGCTGACTAAGTGAGCTGCACCGTTGGGAGTGGGAACTCAGACCCGAGTAACTAATCAATTTCTTGATTTGAAACCTGATGCACAAATCAGAGAAATGATGTTTTCAGTTTCCCCAAAACTAATTTTCTCGTAATGGCTCTTTCAACCAAGTAAGATACAACTAAAAATTTGATTTTTTGTCAAACAAAAAATGCAGTTTCATCTCAAAGGAAATCATATTGAATTCTTTTGCTAAACTGTATATAAAGCATAGGTCAAAGTTGAAGAGAAATCTGACGTTTTCAAACCACAAGTTGTTTTATGAGACGATACAAATGGAAATAACTTATTTCACCACTGAGTTTTGAGAGATGAACTGGCTGGTACCTGGAACTGCTCTGCCTAAAAGTCAGCAGTGACAAGTTCTTCTTCAAAGTGATGTTATTCATGAAATACATTTTATGTAGTTAATACTCAATCCCATACTGAATACAGAAGTTCCTCCTTTCTGCAAAACAGCCCCACAAGCAGCTGGCTCAGAAGGACAGGACTTCTGCCTTCAGAGATGCTTTTCCAAAATCTCTCCAGAAACAGATTCCACAGTGCCCTGCTTTGCAGCTGGAAAGCACATAGCAATGCACTGAACAGCACATTCCTACCCGTACCTTGCACGTAGGGAAACAAAAGCATGTACATAGGTTTAAGCCTGAGCTCTTGTTCCTTCCTGATTTTGGGACTTGCAAAAGCATGTTCCAGGTGAGGCAAACTCAGCTGCACGGAGCGTGCTGTGCTGACAGTTCAGAGGAAGAGACTTCTCCCTCCATGGCTCTGACAGAGCCAGCTCTGGACCATGGGAATCCATCCCTCTGTTGAGTTCACACCATGGTTTTGGTGAAAGAGCAGAAGGTAGAGAAAACAAGCGCGGTACTGCGGAAAGTGGGATTTGACTGAGTGATTAAGTCTGCCGTCCAGCTGGTGGACACACAGCTGTTACTATTACAGTCCCGATAGCATTTCATTTATTTTAAAACCCTATCTTAAAGCTTTAATATCCCGTCCATTTCAAATCACTTCATCTGAAGGTGGCAGCAGCGGGGATCATCTAGTAAAGAACACAGAAAAAACGACAGACAAGTCTTACATGTCACTTTATAAGACAAAGCTTCTTATACTTTTTCATTTAAGACTGGATGTCCCTAATTTTCTAGTGCTGCAACAGAAGACAGACCAAAATCCTAGAGACTTAACAAAGGTTCATTTTTGCTAACAGTAGGTATGTGGATAGCAGTTTTATAACCCCCAAATTATTTCTATTAATGAAGTGAGCGCCCTCACTGACACTCTCCCTTTCTGAGCCTTTCTATGCTGTTAAATCGAAAAATGAAGAGTTGCCATGAAAGTTTAAGAGTAAAGTCTCAGGTGATAGAGATACGAAAATGGCAAGGAGAGAAGTTCATCAGGAACTGCAAAGGGTGGGTTGGAGGTACAGAAAGAGCAGTGATTATGGGTTTCCCTTCTTGCCTGTAGACATGGACCAGGGTCTTCACCTCCTGCAAAAGGGGTATGTGATGGGGCTTGCAGGAATAGTGTATCTTGCTGACAGTGAAATCTCAATTCCTGCATCTAAGAAAAGAACAGATGGACTTCAGGATGGGCAAACGGGCAACTAACTGAATGGCAAGCTTTCCTGAAATAAATACATAGACCATATGTCCTTGGAAGAATCCAAAGGCATTTCACTTGATAAAAGCCAATCTAGTAGGGGGTCAGTGGCGAGTCTTCTCTTTGGTAGCCATGTGATTTAGATCAGGTTCTCAGACATTCAACGTGGTAAAAGAAGAGGTGAATTTGCTATTAATTTCTGTTAAAACCCAGCTTTGGAACCAATTCTGTGTGTGAACACGGGTTTCATTGAGAAACTGTGCTAACTGAGTTTCCGTGTGTGTGAGATAGTGTAAGGGCTCTGTACAGTACTACATGCAACACTACACAAAGTGTGTTACCTTACATGTGTACTGCACACAAACTCCACCCAGTGACACTGCAGGGGTGAAAATGAGGTGGCATTAATGACCCCATGTCTTAAGATATTTTCCAGACATATCTATTAAAACAAAGACCATCTAACACCAAATCAAAACCGAGCAATCGGTCTAAAATTCCCATCATTTTCTATAACATTTGGAGAAGTCATAAATTAAACCAGCATGGCAAGAGATACTTCTTCAACAGCTTAGTCCAGGCAAAGGACTTAGATCATCAGTCCTATGTACAAGAAAACCCCTCCCTTCATACACCACAGAAGTTAAGCATTCCCATACCTAACACATCCCTCAAGAGATTAGTGTGTCATCTCTCTACGACTCAGCTGGGAAGCAATAATGCTGCAGTTTGGTGCCCGAGTGCAGGAATACACAGTTCTGAGGCCTGCAGTAAGAGGGATGCAGCAAAATAGGAAACATTTATCTGATTTCTCTGCCCTCTGCATTTTAAGAAGAGTCACTGAAAAACGTCTGCCTGTCTCTACGTAACTACCACCAAGGAGATTCTACAAATGTCCCCTCACAAGCCTGGCTAACGCAACCCCTTGCTCTGACAAACCTTTATTTTCCTCAGTGCAAAGGTTATTATTGTATTTGAGTGTGGTGCTCTCTGCAACCTGTCCTTCCTACTGGGCATTCACACTGAGCTAGGTTACAATCTTGCTTTATTCTGGTGGGAGGAGATGACTCACTGTTTGTTCTGTGAGACTACAAGGAGACACCTTGAAGCAAAAAAATGGCTTTGAAGTGCCAGCTTGCTTCACGGAGCAGATGGCTGGGCTAGGCTGAGGTTAAAGACATTCATTATAAATCCACCATCAAAGTAGGACATAGATGTAGAGTGATTATCAGATCGAGGGAATGTGCTTCGAATGACAACTTTGTGTTGCTGTCTGAGCTTCACGAGAACTGCAGCAAGTTTTGGGAAGTAGGGTCAGACCCTCCTTTGGCAGAGCAGAGAGCAATCCCACTGAATCCAGAAAGAACCTGGAAAAGCTGCCTGGCCTCTCTTTGCCCTCTGCAGTCTCCAAATAATGCCACCTGTAATACTAAATATGGAAAAATCCCAATGCAGAAACCCCAAATTCAGGTTACTAATGTACATACAGATCACCACTAAAAAAGGCCCCACAAAGAGCTACCTTCTTTCTTTTGAAAACATAGAGAATAAACACACACACAACTGCAGAGTTGCCACTATCAGACAGTATCTTCATTAGGTAAATCAGCATATTGCAGTAGTAAAGTTACCTAAGTAACTACCTAAAGTAGTAAAGCCCTACCAATCTCTACCAGATAAGGACAGGAACCCAAATAATTTAGCAGTGAAAACAGAATCGATGCCAACATACAACTACAATTATTTTATTTTTACCAAAACATACTTCAGAAAAGCAGAAAGCAATGACTTCCCTTGACGCACTCACACAGTCTCAAAAACCTCACTCTGCCCAGTGCTGCATAATCCGAGTCCTGTATGCAAATATTGAAGAAATCAGCTTGCACAGAATACTTTCCTCTGAAAACAATACAAACTTCTCAGCCTAGTGATTTCTGGGCCCTTAGGGAACAATATAAATTAGGCTATGGTAAATCTGTTGTCATTTTCCCGCCATACAGTATAATGTTCATAAGTTTATGGTTAGAACACTTTCTGCTTTCATTTAAAAGCCTACATTGCAGGGTTTATCTTAATTTGGTTGTTAAAAAAAAGCCTTTCGAGACTGAATAATCTCTAAAGTACCTTTTTTCTTCCAAATTTTGTTTTAAAGAAGATTTATTTTTTTTTGAAGGTGTGGACAATATATCTAACTTTGCACTCACAACATTATCGCACTCTTGGAAGCAGAATTCACAATTAGATTTTGAGAATTTCCAACCTCAAGTTACTCTATGATAAAGTATTTCTAGAATATATTTATATATCACTCCCCTGTCACTTTTTGCCAAACTCTTATCTGAGGTCAGTAAATACAATGACATTTAGGACTTCTCGTAGGAAGAACGCAGTGAATCCAATCCACTTAGAGAACATCTCCTTGTTCTATCTGTTGAGGATGCAAACTAGGGGTTTTGGTGGGTTTTTCAGGTTTTGGGGGTTTTGTTTGTTTGTTTTTTAATTAATACGATCACAAGGCAACTGAATTACTTTGAGCAAAGCAAGGGTCTGCATAGTGAATCAGCATTGAAAGGCAGACATTTCAGGTTATTAGTTAGGACACTGCAGCTCTAAACCTGTAACTAGTGGTAATTTATAGCAAATATTCCACACTTCCCTGCCAGTACATGGGGTTTAACATCACCACATTAAAACTAAGGTTAGTTACTCAACAAAGTAACTAACTCAAAAATAACAGTCACCTATGAAAACACAAGTCAATCTAATTATGCCTCAGTTTCTATTTAATGGTGGTTACAACACATCTGTCTCGTTTCTCTGTTTAGCCTTGGAATTTTAAAACCATCCAATGCCATATTTAAATGGAAACTTTTGGAGTTCAGAGAAGTGTTTTCCCATCCTCAAGTTTACAGTTCATATTGTTAATAAGGGCATCTCTTTGCGTTTGCCCAACTGACCAAAATGACCTTAAGGGATTTATTCTGGTCATTTCCCCCTGTGACCCAAATTCACATTTGAAGCCAGATCTTCAAAAGATAAAGAGTAATACTTAAACCCACTGCAGATTGCAAACCTAATCTACTCTTCAGAGAGCATCAGTTTCTCAGTTTCAGAAAAAACTGGTGGGCAAAAATAGACTAGAATCGTTTGTCAAATATGTTCACAGTCCTTTCATTCCCTGTTAAATACCATGAAGACCAAACATTATTTCTACTGCAAAGTCTTTCAGCACTTGCCCTAATTAAAACAGCAAAACCCCCACACAAGCACAGCGAGCCCTGCCTTGGCACGTCAGTTAGCTGGACCTTATCACATTTAGATCTTAAGTGAAGGTCACAACACTGGTTTTCCTGCTCAATTCTCTATTCTTTTTTGCTCATTCTTCCAGCTAAGGGAGTTTCTAAGGTGGGGAACAAAGCCAGTATCCTGTGCTTTGCTCAGCTATTGGTGAGCAGCATGACCAGGAGAAAAAAACCCAGAAGAGTCAAAGCCCAATCGCTTACACTCCAGTGATGTCAGGCTGGAAGAACGACCTCATGTATGGAACCAACTGAAGCACATCTTGCTGGCACCACTGTCTGGACAAACGTTTATGACTTTCTCAGTTCTGAGCTAATAAGTGATTTTTGTACAGCTTTTTCTAAGAGATACATCACATTTCAGAGTCGAATTAAAGCTTTTAAACAGGCAAACAGTGCTTTGGCCGGGAGCGGTAAACTTTAGAAATTTAATTGACATAAATTTCTCCTTGAAATAGACTCTACTGCTCCATACCTGGGTGTGAACAGGCTAATGTTTAGAACTCACCATTCCTAATAGAAATTCATGAAAAAGCAGCTCTGGGATCCAAACAATGCTGCTTTGAAGCAAACTTCACTCTACTGCACAACTCTGGCCCAAGCTGTTTCACTCCTTATTTGCTGCTCACCTCCCTGCAAACTTTTCACTTCCCACAAAACCAACAGTATAAGCCAGCTCTGAAGTGTTTACTCGTATGTTTTTTGACAAGCCCCAAAAAAGCACATTATGTGCTGCTAACCCAATGTTACACAATTTCACATGGCTTCACGGAGCCCTGGGTGGGGTGTGAGAGCTGATGGGAACTGGAGAGACACATCATAATTCAGGCTTTCTGCTTTGCAACAGAAGGTCTCCTGTTGCGCTGTCAGCTTAAAATTCAATAGGCTTTTTTTTTTTCTTGCTAACTCTTTACAATCATAGATGGATGGCTGGTCAGCATAAACAAACCCATGTTTTTCTTAGTCTGCTGGTTGGTTATCACTGTCGGTGATTTGTATTGCTGCACCGTGCAGAGATAGTACCAAACTGGGATTCTGCTGTTCTAGGTACAGTCAAGATATGAAAATACAAAAAGCGAGACATGATGGGGAAGATGATGGCAAGATAAGAGTAGGAATTCAACTAGAAAACCAAGTAATGTTATTACAAAGCATCAGCTTCCATCAGATGATATATTTGAAGTTCTTCCATAGCTATTTTCTACAATTCTATGACAAGGTTGCATTGCTCTGTTAACAGATAAATTAAATTTTTCTGGTGGCTCATGCATATTACAGGCTGCTCAGTGCTCAGAGTCCACGGCAGATCTTATTCTCCAAGAAATTTAATTTCCTAATGTATATTTCTGGTTTCTTTCTGGAAAGAGTATCCAAGGATTCAGCATTTCAACATCACCTTCACCACAATGACTTACCTCCACAGTGAAGTATTTCAGTTGCCACTAGAGGCCAGTAAAACAGGTTACACCACCAACGAGAACATCATTCTGAGAGGAACGGTCAGATTCGGAAGCCATCAACCCCCCTGCTCCTTTATTTTGTGGGACATGAATGTAGAAACGTGCCAGCCAACAGCCCTGAAAACTAGAGGAATTTACTCACGTAGCAGGTAGGCAGCACGTGCTCAATCAGTACAAGGTCCTGCACGGAGTTGCTCCCGCGGGTTTGAAAGCCAGCACAGAGGAACCTCCGCCGGGGATGAAGGACCGTCTCAGGCTCAGCATCCCCATCAGGTTTCAGCTGTTCCACTGAGGCTGTCTACAGGGGTGATAGTTACAGCAAGCTCTAGTATTGTTATACACACACTTCCCTGCCGCACAAGCGTGCGCACCCTGTCCACATCCACACGTGATTGCTCACAGTTCTCCCACAACCAAAAGACGAGAACATTTTTGGTCACCTCTAAGTTTGCCAGGCCAAGTTTTAGCTCTCAGTGTACAACGGCTCGCTCTCTATGATATATCTGAGGTAGGCAAGCAGTACGCTCCTTTTTATGAGCTTCCAGAACCATCCCTTCAAGGTACTTTCCCAATGCATTTTTACGCTGCTCTGAAAAATGATCCATTAATATTCACATCTGAGTAAGAGTCACAGCAGGACTGAAGCTGCCTCAAAATGATGCTGGCTGACTGAGGATGAAATGCTAGGTTTGGACAGTCGCTGCAGGTGATCTTTATTTTAATATTCTGTGGATTAGAGATTTTTTTTTTTAAACCAATGCGCACACTTCTAAAAAGTCAGACTCTATCTCAATTACATCATGTAGATTTGCTTTCTTGCACATTTTTTGGATCCTCACACATACTAAGATCCAGCATTTCATCAAGGAGACATATCTGCAGGCAACGTGACAGCTGCTTCCTGGCTCTTTGAGCCTGCAACGTTTTATTTGGGTCACGCATAGTATCTTTCCTTCCCCTTGAAGCAGGTAAAATGTCTCCTCCTTTCTGACACTGAGAGATACCACCACGACAGTAAAGCCATTTTAGAAGGAAAATTGTAAATGAGGACAAACTTTCTACCACACATTTATCATCACCTACAGGCGGTGCTTCTTGAGCCAGCGATGTGTTGCACAGGGAACTAAATTCAGCTTTTATACTTGGCACCACTGTAACATCACTGATCTTCCTGGGGGTTACCGCAGCCTGAGAAGGGAGCGCATCCCACCACAGCAGCATCCTCCCACGGGAACACCTCCCATGCCCATAAAGTTAGAAATGGGGTTATCTCCACATTAGTACCTTTGTGGAGATAAAACTGTGAGAATAAGGCAGCCTTCAGGCCACTTTCTATTCAAGGTGAAATCAGCTTTCAAAGTTTAGCAGGGGATCGCTAGGCTGATCACCCGTTCTGGCAGTATTCCATCAGGGGAATGTTTTACTCTGAAGATTACATAAAATAGGAAAAATCCCAGTAAGAACTAAATCCAAGTTCTGTCTCATTTACTAGCAATTAGAATTATGCAAAATCAATATTAATCCTAGGTAACTGCTGATGCTTACAATGAATAAATATTACTAACTGGATGAGTTCAATACTTATGAAATATACATTACTTAGTAGGGGAAAATATAATTCAAATTTCTTATCCAGAAAAAAACATACTTTGCAAAATCACTTTGATGTGATGGAGTGTCCAGAATGGCAGCTTCATAAATAAAGCTTTACTAAGCCTTGCTCTTCAGCTTGCACTGGATTATGTGGGTGTCAGCTTGGTCTGTTCCTTGCTGTTCTGAGGGGTGCTAAAGTTCCAAATATAATCACTGCTTTCAGGGCTTTATGTTGGGTTGAACAAAAAGCTACAAACTATAAACAAATCTAGATCTTCATTTTGAGGCACCACGGTAAGATGAACCTGCAAGTAAGAGCAGAACCCAGTCAAAATAGTTAAGTTTGAGATGTGACCTCTGCAAAATCAGTCACCCTTACAGGACAATGAAACAAACCCCTAAAGTCATTACCAAAGGAAGGGTACACATTTGTTGAAACATTCACTGATAAGTTTGGTAGGACAAATCCTTTTGCTAACCGGTCGCAAGTTCTGAGTCCATAATAAAACTTACAGACAAAAAAAGTGTGACCCAATTCCATGATTGAACACTTTGCACAGCTCTAAATAGAAACCTGTTGATAACGTAGCCCTGTTTGCTGCAAAGGGAGGGTATTTCATGAACTGCACGGGGCAACAAGTTGCCTGTTTCCAACCATACTGCAAAACCCAACTTAGAAACAATGAGAGAATCAGGTACTTTTTTTCTCCTTTTTTTTCATACCCACATACAAATAAACGTGAAAGCCCATGTTGAAATTATAAATATATTTGTGTTATTTATAATCATGGCACTACACAGTGAAAATCATGTCATTTTGTTTTTCTTGAAAGAATCAGAATAGCATAAGACAGTATTGATACAAATATCCTCTCACTGTCCTACTTAATTCTGTTTCGACGTGTTTTCAGAAATAATAATCTTAACAATAGTAGCATTAAGTCGCATTGAATAAGCTGTAGAGCTAACAGAAATAAACACTTCTGTCCTGGTTTTGACCTCAGCATGGTGCAAACTGTGAGCTAATGGAGTAGCTCCACTGATCTCCGTGAAGTCACACTGGTGGGAGGTCAGATCAGACCCACTGCCTCACATCGGCTTCAGCCTGAGATAGAATCATTACACTCAGCCCCACTATAGTGCCCCCCCATTGCACGTCTCAAAGCACTTGAAGAAGATAAATAGTTATGATGATCTTCATTTTCTAGGTAGTGAAACCGAGGCACAGACAGGTAGTGATTTGCTGAAGGTCTTCGTGCTGATCATCGTTAGATGGGGGACAACCCCCAGGAGTCCTGATCTTGTACCCTCTGTCTCCTGGCCCACGTTCCCCCTCACACACCCCGTGTCACTCACTCCTGTCTGCCTGAACAATTAGCACAACAGACACAAGAGTTTTGGAACTAACTGTCCATAAAAGACCATTCGTATTAACTGAGCAAGGCAATATTTTAACCAAAGAGTGTTTTTTAAGAAATAATAGCATTTGCAGTAGTTAAATAGATGCTACTTTTTATCAGATCTAATTCTTTTATATTAGCATACAGTCCTTAGATTGTTTACTAGTATGTTAGTCATTACTTTAAGCCCTCACAGCTATTCTAGATAATACTTTAAATACACAGAGCTTTAAAAAAATAGTTCCATTACAAATATTTTAAAAATATACTTATCCTAAAAAGCTGTCCGGCACTATTCCAAAAATCTCTTATAATAAATGTCTTTTTTAATTTTAACAAAAATATCTACCGTTATATACAAGAGCTCAAGTTTTGACAAATCTATCATACAGTCAGAAACATCTCGGGCCAGACTCTGCTCTTGTTTATACAGTTGCCAATTTGGATCATGGTGTTCACTTCAATTAGTAATCACATAATCAAGAGCAGAATATAGCCCTTAGTGTTTTAAAATAACTGAACGGACTGGATACTGCAACAGTTACTTGTGCCTAGCATTACAGGGAAGGGAAATCCTTTACTTCATTGCGTTTAAAAATGCAAAAGAATGTTATATTTAGTATTTGTGCCATGCCCAAAGAGGTGCCAGGCAGCTGCAGTGGATGACTCAGATCTAGAATCCTATTCACTTATAGAATTTTTTTTTTTTTGCTGAATGATGCCTGCAACTGCTGTCATTAAATGGAGAATGAATGTTTATAGAGAACATTTGTTGAGAGGAGATGCCAACCTTCCTATGAGGCTTTCTACAATTCTAGGAATCATTTTAATTGTATTTTGTTACTTGGAAAGTTCTGTGAGCTTAATAGAGTCTCCCACTACTTAAATCTAAGGAGGGCACTATTTTAAATAGCTTCCTTATTTTCCAGCTGAAATGTCTCCATCCAGCCAGTCCTTTTCGAAGTGCATTTAGAACAAGCTATTAAGCACTTACAAGAATCTGCATCTCATCAGAAGGACAATCTGGAAGCTGTGAGTTAGTCTTTTAAAACTCTGGAACTTTTTTTTTTTGGCCTTTTGCCCCTTTTTCCTCCAATCTTCAAATTTAAATGCAGTGTTTGATTAAGGATCCTAGAAATTAACCCGGTCTCATTGCGTCAGGTTACATAAGTAAGCAACGCTAACAGTCTTGGATGCAAACTGCAATTCCTACCTGCGACCATCATGACATTAGAATGGATCTTTACACATTGTGATTTCATTTAATTCATGTTTAAAGCTTTTACTCTACTTGTTTTCTTCCTAGACTTTAGCTGATGATCTAGTAACTTATAAACCAAGGAAACGTAAGTATATAGACTAAGTTCAGTCCTCACTGTCGTCTTCATCATCATCGTCATCTTTACTGGGAGCACATCTTTGGAAGCAGTGTACTAGAGTTGCTAAGAAGAAGCTTGATAGAATAGCAGCAATGGAGACTGCGACTCCAGAGAAGATGATGATAAAAAGGTCCGTCAATGACAAACTAAATTTGCATTCACTAAAGCTGACCTCAGATAATTCATTCAGGAAGATTCTTCTATTTTCTACAGGCAGGGAACACTGGATTTCATGGAGACCTGTAAAGAAGAGGAAAGGGAAACAAATCAGCGGAATATTGATGAATCCTTCTGTTGCTCCAGTCAGAGATTGAATGGCTGAAGAAAAGTTTCAGGGTTAATTCTAGGTTTATGAATTTGTATAAAACACAGGAAAAAAAGGAACAAAACCCGTCACTATCCAAAAGCCACACATAACCTCCTTGAGTGGCTCCTGGAAATTAAGTTATTCTACCTTCAGTCTTGCAGGAGGCCAGGTACGATCTGGGACCATGATTTTGAGGATTTAAAAAAGTGAGTGTTGGACCCTGGATGTGTCTAAATCTGGAGACCTGGAAGCACTATCCAACTACTCAACACAAATCCTGACTCCAAAACAGGGTAACAGGGATACTGAAGTTCCTTCTACACCTCGGGACCTCTCCACTACTTTTTTCCATGTAGTTCCAAAACTACAGTTGTCTTTTCCTGTTGGTCAAAACGACAGCTTATGTTTAATGGATATTTGTTTGTCTATGACCTACTTTCACCTTTTCTCCCTGACTGCCATAAGGACAAGCAGCCAGCAGATATTGTTCCTCCATGCATTATTGAAGAATGCCTAAAACTGGGTTCTTCATAGTGAAAGCAAAACGATTCAAATTCCAAAACTGGTGAGAATATAGTTTGATAGTGGAGAGTAACACCATACAGTTCACTGCATATGTGGAACTCCCTCTTCATTCCCAATCAGGAGAGAACATTAACAGAGCTAAAATGGACCAAATAATGATAGGAATTAAGTCTGTATGGCTGTTGGTAAGACAGCTTTTATCTCGCTATTAAGGATATGAATGTAAAGGGGAAATACAAGAATTGTGTATTAATGACATGAAAATTGCTGCTGGTTTACCCAATACACTTTCACTCTTTGCTAATGATCACAGAAGGGACTCCCAGTTTCTGGCTCTGCGTTGCTGGGTGCACACAGTGGGCAGGGCCCTTCCATCACACAGCTCTACCATACAACCCTGATGTCACTTTAAATAAGGAATGTGTGACACTAAGATTTCCTCTGCTTTTGTCAATCTCTTTTTTTCCCATGGCTGAATAGTTATGGTATATGATGTTTTACTACTAAACCCAGGCTCCTAGGGATAGTGGTACAAACCTGATTGGTTTTCTGGATCTAGCCCAGCTGTTATGTTGATTTGAGAGTTTTAGCTAAGCCCGCTATGGATCCAATTATCACCCTGACTTACTTGACCTTTTAATGATGATTGTACTAAATTTTGATCCCTAAAAGCCATCCTGAGTCTGTCGTATTTGCCTAAAGTTCTTTTGCCTTCCCTCCCCTCTTTCTCATGCTCCTCTCGCTGACAACGTAACAAAAGCTGCCAGCAGAACAGGACAGCAGACAGCACGCCCAGGGCTGAATAGTTTCCTTTAGGCAAACTGCCACCTCAATACATGCTGTATTTTTTTCTCTGAGCCTGGAGTGCACTGGCGATGTGCACCAGATGGTGAGGCAACTTGCTCTGCAGCTCTTTGAAACCTCCTGTCTATGGAACTGGCCCGGAAGGTAAAGGAGCCACAGGGTTTCAAACATCCCCTGAGACTTTGGGAAATCTGGAACCTGCAGTATTCACATATATGATGTCTTGCACACAAGCTGATGTTCCAGAGCACCTGAGTGTGCTGTGACTGCACAGATGGCTAGAGGGAGTACACACCATTGCACTCTATAGACAGAGCCCTCTGTACAAACCTTTCTACAGAAAGAAGTGAGGGTTGCTCAGCACGTCCATATTTTCTTTTCATTAAGACTTGGGAATAGCAACTCTAGGAGTTAACAGGAGTGACAAGCAAATAAGGACACAAAAGGTTATCCTTCTCTATTCAAAACCATGAGAAATACGGGAGCAGTGAAAAGCCATAGGTTGGAATTCCAAGACTTGTGTCTTTTTAATCAGCTTTTACAAAGCAAACAGTTTTCAATAAATCAACATGATGTTGACAGTAATCAAAGCAGTTACTGCTGTTGTGTAGAAACTGCAAGAAAATGAATGTAAAGTATCTAAGCTTCCAGAAGAAAATAGAAAAATAATATATTAAATATCAATATATTTATATTATATTATGTTAATATATTTAATATAGAAACATATTAAAGAGACAGAGCAAAAAAGACGCCAAAAAGATCCCTATTGTTCTAAGCAGTTCTACAAACTGCATCCCTGGCCTCTAGAAATAACAGTATTGTAGTATCTGCCCAGGATTCTAGAGGTGGAAAAGTAAGAGCTCACTTACTCATTACCAAAAGCAGTTTTGCCATGGCTCAAAACAGCCTGTAGACTGTGAGCTCTATTTGTATTTCCCAGATGCTTTCACCTGGCATCAAAACACACACAATAGAAACAGAAAAGAATCTGCAACATATCAAGTCACTTAGAGGGTATTTCTTGCTATGAGAATCAGTGTACTGTAATGGTTTTGAGTCTGATTACACAATAATGAGAAATAAAAAAGCTCCTCTCCATGTAGCCATGGGTACTGGAATCTAGGTCATGTTCTCAAACCAAATAGGTTAGATGGGAATTTTCTACTTGCTTTATTCTGTGACACTACAATGTGGTAGCTTAGCCTCAAGTCTTTACAGAATTTGTAGTCATTGAGAATAATAGATGCCAACAGGCAAAATATGGCATTATAAACCAGGGGCCAGCACAGAGGCTTTCCAGCTCCCAGCTACAGCGTCAGCCACCCTGTGTGTGCACCATCTTTCCAGCAGGACAGGACTGAACCGACCTCTCCTATCTCCACACCAGGCAGTTCTGTGGGAATTGTGCTGGAAGCAGCCAGGAAGGCCTGCAGAGCTCAGTGGAAGCACATGCCAGTGACTGAGGGAGAGAGGAACATTTATTAGTCTATCCTGTTCGGTGAATGTTTTTCTGAGCTGTGTCGTGACATGATTGCAAAACCCAATACGGTTAACAGAAGCTTTTCTTTCCACTCCAAAGAGAACTTGGAACAGCCTGTTCATTTGTAACAGTACTATGATGAGCAGCTACATCTCTGATGGCACAGGGAAATTCTCCTCCCAAAGCAGTGATTGTTGCATCAGAGCTTCTCACTGCTTACCTGAAATCATCACAATCTGAAGGTCACACGCGTGGCTGCATAAGGTGACATATAAACATTTCACCTACTTCCTTCCATAGCAATATGTTACTTTCTTTACATTATTTAAAAGTAGGTTGTCCTTACAACACCAGAATCCAGTGTGTGTGGAGAACTGCTGTTCTGTACTACACCTGTCCCACTCCTTTCACGCCGAGCAATAGAGCCTGTTTTGTTCTTTGCTCGGGCAGAAAGTAATCCCAGGCCATCATACACCCTCTGCGTGAACAATGAACAAAAGAATGGCTTCTATAAAGTGATCAGTGTTAATTAGAAGGTGTGGGTTATTCTGTTGCATACAGACTGGTGCAATTAAATGACCCGTCCCCACACACAAGACTCCCAGAGGACAGGAGAGTGCCATTTAACCTTCATGCTTAGTGCCCTACTTTCACACTTTATCCACTTGAATGGTGTTACATTTTACATACTTTTTAAAGTTTTTAATTATTTTTTTTTAATTCTGTAGAACCTGTTCAATTTATTCTTTTAAAAAAACGTCAGGCTTCTTGTAAAGGGTATCTCAAAGAAGTTTGCTATTTAGTGCTTGGCTGCAGCAAGAAAACCTTTGATGACAGTTATATATATCTCATTGCTCCTACAACATGTTCAAAGAGTTGCTGCTTCATACCAAACAAATCTGTAAATGAAACAAGTGTGAGTGTGTTATAAATACATAGCTTATGTTATTTTGGTCAGGGCCATCACATCATCTGTAAGAACTCCAGCTGTCCCAAGGACAATGTCACACGCTCTGTATCTTTCTGCTATGTCATCTGAAGAAGCAGATGTACGACAGGAGCAAGCTGTAATGTATTATTTGCTTTGGAAAAGGGAATGCTTTGAAGTCCCAATCAAGGGACAGGTGCTAGATTCTACATAGACTTGTGTCTTAACACTGAAAAAATAAAGTAAGATGAAAATATGGGTCTGTACCCTGAGGAATAGATCATCTAAGTAACATGGGAAGTGTGAAAATGCTGGAATCCTAGAACCATAATGTTAAAAGCAGAGGCGTGTTTTTAAAAGGAAAAAAAAAGATACATATGCTTATAAAGAAGTGATGCAGGAGGATTCCAGGTAGAGTTTCAATGAAATTCCCTCACAGGTTTTAGGACAATATGCCTTTGAGATGCCTTGCTATTAGATGATTATAAATCATGCACATGTGTTCATTACTACCTATACAATAAATGTCAGAGCACTATAATATGCTATTTCAAATTTTTTTTTGAAAGTAAAATTGGCATTTGCGCTTTTGGGTGGAATTTAGCTGTTCTCTCATATTGCTGAATGTAGTTGACACAGACTTGAAATGTCTAAATGTGGCATTTTATTTCTTGTTTGATATTTTGCCTCCAGCTGTAGTTCTCTTTAGTCTACTTAAACACTGTCACTAATGTATTAGATGTATTAATAAGCAGTGAGAGGCACTGCCTCTGAAGAGCTATGAAATTTCATTGGAAATAGCCTCAAGCTATCAGAACAGTAAGGCTTAAAAAAATCTGAAGCCTAGATTTAGGTCCCTAAATAAAACTTTTTATGGCCAAGTGCCCTAGAGTCTCATAGATCAACATTAAAGGGTACTTAACAGTTTGTCTCAATCCCTAAATATAAAGTTTAACATTAGGTGTTCACATCTGCAAATGCTGTCCCCACATCTTCAAATCCGTGAAAGATGGAAGTACTCCAGAAAACCTTAAGATGGAAGAAACAGAGTGAAAAGCCAGTGGCAGTCAGATCATTTTACTGAAAATGACTAGGATATCAAATTATATATTTATACATGTATATATATAGAAACAGATTTGATGTGCTTGTTAGGGAATCTAATTTCTGTTAGGAGTTTCTGCTTGAACAGAGTAAAGGCTGCTGAATATGTGAAATGTCTTAGGGCTTTTAATTCCTTTCCCAAAAACCAGATATTATGTTCTGTACTGGAGATGTACGAGCATGTGCATGGTACTTAGGGAAGAACTGGATGGCTGCAACGGACAGAACAGCCTGTCCCTTTTAGCAGAAGCTTGCTCTGGTTCCATATTAGCACATGAAGCTAAGGCAGCTTTCTCTACCACAGCAGATGAATAAACAGGTCCTGAGAAAGAATGAGAAGTCAGGAGGACTTGCAAAATGCTCAGTTCTTTCACTGGTTTTTAGTTAGGTTAAAAGGTCAAGTGAAACCTATACTCTCTTTTTTTGAAGACAATGTTTAACATTTTCAGTGAGCCCTGGGCTACTACAAAGGCCTGGACTAGTCTAGTAAGACATTATTTTTTTTTTACGGAATAAGTTCAGTAATAGATCTTAGATAGGAATGGGATTATAGAAAGAAAAAAGCAAGAGATGATTGCCTCATGGCACCATTGTTCTAAACAGGTTTACAAAAATCATTCCATTCTTCTTGCTGCACTGATTCACTTCTGAATCTCCTGCTTTCTTTTAGTACTGAATCCAGCCCGAGTGCCCTGTTCCAGAGACTGCTTACAGTCTCATTGTCACCTGCTCTGGCTTTTTTTCTGCCTCCTCTCACTGCCATCCTTCTCTCCTTTTCTTCTGCGTAAACAGGCTTTACCTGGAAATATGCTACTTTACCAGAATTTACCCCTCCATCCATATTGAGGAGGTACCAGCTACAAAAGTCCTGAAAGTAGCTAAAGAGCATCTGCATCAGAACTGGCACTAAAAACCCCTTCGAGTATCTTAAAAATGTGTAGTCTTGTGCACACAACTTTCCAAAGTGACGCAACATTTGACCAAATGAAGAAGAAAACCTGGTCCTAGTTATGGCCTTTATGTTGTGACATGGGATTTGCTGCCACTAACAAACTTTCTTCCAGCAGAGTTCAGTGATTACCTTAGTTTAGGGTACGGTTCTGCAAGTGGACCCAGTTCTGTTGTCTTGAGGCTTCTTTTACCAGTTCTGCTTTTGGTGGTGTGAAGGTAAAGGTTAGCATTCAGGACGATGGGGCACTGACACGGTGCCAGTCAATCCCCACTGTATCCCAACACTGAGCACTGATCCTCACTTAAACTTGTGCTACTTTAATTTCAAACATTCAGAACATCTATTTCCTTTGTTTATCACACAGGCAGCACAAATCTAGTTGGAATTCTGTCACTAGCCAACTTGGAATGATTTTTTTGAGTCTTCCTGGAAATACCAGTGTACACAGGCCACTCATAAAATGCTCAGTTTAAACTTTCTCATCAAATTGCTAAAAGGCTTCCCAACACTGTTTTAATAGAGGGCAGCAAAATTTTTCATTCTTTCAACGGATAGTGGGGAACTTAAACAGAGTATGTATTAAACACAAAAGGTTGAGAAAACGGCATCGCATCTAGCACAAAAAGCATAGACTATCTCTTGCAATTCCAGAGACTTTACACAACTTCCCAAATAGACACTGAGAAGAAAAACAAGTAAAAAGCAAAATGAGGACAAGATGACAGAAAGGAGACACTACAGTCACACTCCAAGGAGTACTTAAACTCTAATTAAAAGTAATGTTAAAAATGCATTAGTCATTAGCAAACAAGGTCACAGGCGCAGCTGCCCAAAGCATGTTCACAGAAAGTTAAAATCAGCAACAGAGATCTCTACAGAGCACTTTGCTATGGCCACTGTGGACTGCTTGGATTTCTTTTTCTAACATGCATTTTCTCTGAATCCAACCCCTTCACCGAGATGAGATCCTCAGAGGGTTCAAGAAATGGCTTTCGCAGTGCTACACACTAATTTTAAACAGCACCTTTCACCAAAAATTTATTCCATCAAAGCCCTTTCTATTTAAACACTGAAAGGAATTGTTCCTAAACCTTGGTTCTGTAGCTCACGTGCACCAGTGACAACATTTTGCTGGATGAGCCCAGAGTTTCAAACAGTATAACTAAAAAAAGTAGGTTAAGAGATGAGGCAAGAAAGGAAAAGTGCATTTTTAGCCAAGAGAAAATGTGATACAGAACAAGCTCTGAAAGCAGAAGAAAGTCCTTCCAAATATGAGAAATTGCTGAGCGTATTTTTGTAGGATTTCCAGTTCCCATTGAAGCAGAAAATGCAAGAAATCTCAAAGGTGACTCCTGATCTCAAAAAAATTAACACCAAATTTCCTTAGACTTCACTGAGTTCAAAATTTTGAAACATTATAGCCTGAAATTATTTAACTCAACCTATAACCTATTTAACTCACCCCTTATTCAGTACTCCATGCTCCTCCTAATGGGAAGCCTTCAGTACGAATCATTGGCCACCACACTGCCATCTAGGCTTAACAAATACCTATAAAAAAATCAAACATCCTTCTACAGAAAATCTTTGAAGTTTTAGAACTTAACCATTTTGGCCCATAGTGAATGCTCTGTCTTCTCTAGGAAAAAGAACAACTGTTACACATTATCCATTTATTACCATTCCACTGATTGTCACAGTTCCTTTGTCTACTTCACACTATAGATACTAATTTGTTTTGCATCAATTAATAACCAAATCAGAGGGAAAAAATGTGGTTTGGTTTTAGAGTATGATGAAAATAGTGGTTTTAATATCTTTTACGAGTATAAAAATATGTTTGCTGTTTCAAGGTGCTGAGTTCGATTGAAGGTAAAGTGCTGAGTTTAACGGCAAAACTTGTAGTGCAGTTTCTTTAATAACTCTGCCTGCGAATCCGTCATGCGAGAGTATTCACTTACTGCCAATTAAGCCTTTATTTAGAAATTTAGGGGAGAGGAATAAAAGCTGGGATCTGTAAAATGATTCAAATCCCAGCTGTTTGTGTGAAATGACGAGTTAGATGTGCAAAGGCAGCTCAGCTGGGAAGAGGCTTTACAGCCAGCCAGGTCAGCAGAAGTTAGGACTTTACAAGCTATTTCTGGTAGCTCCAGAAAGAAAAAGGACCTGGCTGTTGCAAAACTAACGAGTTGAAATATGGCTTTTGTTGGGATCACTGGGTTCTCCTGAGGCCTTAATTACAGAGGCAGAGCTTCATCATCAAATATTGAGATTTCAGTTCACATTGACAAAGCTCCGATTTTTAAATCAACTTGGTATTTCTTTTGCAAAAAAACCAAACCAATGCAAAACAAGGGCAGCTTTGACTAACAGGCCATTTCACTGCAGTGCTAAAATTAAAACGTGGAGCAGTGGCTGGGCTTAGGAACAGTTTAAGTGATTCCTCTCAGACATGCAGACAGGGCACATGAAGCTATTTTAAGTGTCATTCAAAGTGAGGAATTAAAATGAATGGCCAGAACCTAAATCTGTCAATGTATTTCTCCCAGCCATTTATCTCCTGCTTCTTGCTACCAGTTCTGAATGTAGAGGGACCAGGATGCTACAGTGACACTTGCAAATCACAGCCCGGATCCTTGTTCATCCAACAAGCAGTTGGAGCAGGCTGCTTTTCTACTTTGGCATATCCTTTCCTGTCTAACCCGCTCTGAAGCATCCCAAACCAGCACAAGACACATGACAGTGTACCGAGCCTTTAGTTTCTTTGTGGTGCTTTGTAATTTCATGGAAGGACCCGGGATCACTGATGGAAGTTTCCTGCCATTCACCCTTCCGCGGTTTCCCTTCTGAATAAAGCCAGGTTACAAAGTCTGACATTTAAAGGCTGGGGAACTTCAGTCTGTCACAGAACCACTCTGTACTGCTAATCACAGTTTATTCTTGAAGCAAACTCCTCTTTCCTTCCTGCCCTTTCCTGTTCTTACAGGCCACTCAACGCAAGCGCTTGGGCTGCTGCAGAATTATCAAGGAAAAGCACGTGGCCAAGTTAACTCTGCTTTTTTCTTGGGCCGTGAAAACATATCCCTATCTTTTTCTTTTGCGGCATTTCCAGACATAATGCCTGCTGCCCTACTTATCTTGGTGTGTTTGCTGCAAGAATACTTCTGTCTCCAGCCTCACAGCAGTATCATGAGGAAGCCAAGGAGTCTGAAAGCTGAATCCTTCCTGAGCTGCTCTTCCCACGCCTCCCAGGGAAGGCCAGGCCAACGCAGCTTTGGACAACTCCAAGCAGACAAGTAACGCTAATGTGATTAGTTCCAACGGTTACAATGTTGCAACATCATTAAAAACTGAAAACTGGCTACAAAATGCAATCAAATCATAATTGTTTTATGATTTAAGAATAATTTAAGAATTCGTTTTACACTGACTCTCCAAAATTTGTTTGGAAAGGCACTCGATGATGGCCATATGGTTTTAAAATGTCACTGAGACAGTTGTTCCTTTCTGGGTTTAGTTCTGCCCTCACCTCGTGAATAATGTTTTGCTAGTTTATTAAAGGAGACAGCCAGTATTTCTGTGGCAGCAGCTCACAAGCAATGAAAACGCTGACTTTGCAGGCTTTTCTGCATCCCTGAGCTACATCTCACTGATCTGAGAGGCTGCAAAGACACCAGGGGACTCGCTCCTGGGAATAAATGCAAATCGTTTGCTTAGGCCATGTCAGGGGGGACAGCTCTGATAAACTAACCATTTGAATATTTGCTCCTTCCCTCCGTGTCTTCCCAAATCAAATCCAATTGAAAGTTCAGAAGATCTGGATGAGCTAGCAATTTTTTAGCTATTTGACTGATACACAGCTGTGGACGAGAGGAAATGCTGTGAGCAAGCATCTCTAAGCTTGCAAGACACTGGGGAACACCAGCACTGCTATGGGAAAGCTCAGTCACTTGAGATGCCCAGGCATAAGTTCAGATCTGCTTTAAAACCCTGACAGGGCAGAAGAGAAAAGCGAGATGGGCTGGGACAGACTCAAGCTGAACAGACTCAGTCTGGATAAAGGGGAAGGAGCTACAAGTTCATTAGAAGAGGTGGAAAGCAGGGGGAAAGTGAACTGATGTTTAGAAGGAGAGATGGGCAACTACTTGGTTCAAATAGAGCTAAGGCATCAGGGAAGGTGGGAGAACAGGGCCAGGTTTGGGTTAGAAAAAAAATCAAGATGAAAGTTTCATTGAGGGAGACAGGAAAAAACCCAGTGCTTTTTCCTCAAATGACTTCTTCCTTAAAACAGCTGTTTTACAGCTAAGAATATTTAGGGTAACCCAGATGAGTATATTAAAAACCACTACCTAAGGTCATAAGCACAGGAAGAAGCTGAATAACTGACTACAGACTGATGAGCAAGAAAGGAGAGAGAACACCTCTGAAATTTGTAGGCTGTTTTTTTTCCTTTTGTGTTTGAATTCAAAGTCACCTGACCTCAACCTGGTCTCCTGAGACTTTCTGCACCAGCCTTTTAGCTCTCACCATCTTCTGCACAGAGACCCCACCTAAGACACAGCCCAGACCACACTGCCTTCATGTTGGGTAATACTTGGACGCTCTCTGTAGCCCCTACAAAGTTTTTATGCTCCAGCAGTTTGTCTCTGTGAGCAGTTGGGTGGCTCAATGGCAGGGGTTTCTGCCCTCATGTTTGTTGGGAGGCATGAACTGGGAGATGATCTCCTGCTAAAGCTGGATTATGAGAGGTTTTGGGGTTGGGTGGGAAACATGGAGCGAGAGTTTGGATTCCCCATACGTGGCAGCCTTAATACTTCCCCCCCACGCTTTTCTGAAAATTACTGGCCCAAATACCAGAATTACATATCCTGCATTTTAGGGTGCTCCAGAGCCATTTCAATTTATTTCTAATATTGGAAGTAGTGTTATTTTAATGAAAAGAGCCAAAATCAAGCTACTGAAGAGAATTTCAAACACAGGGTATCACAATAAATGCTTCCAGGAAAGGGCTGACAACCACAGTTGCATAAAATGGGGATTTAACTCTTCTGTAGCAGCTTTACAGACGATCAGTAAAATGAGAGAAAAATCAGTTTTCCTAAGGAGCTGGCACAGAATGTTTAGCTGCTCAAAGGGCTTATTGCAGAAAATATATTTACCAGAGAGAAAAGGAAGTCTGGAAGAGAACCAGCTCTGGGCTGAATGGATTTGAAAAGGCTCTTTCACTGCCTGTGGAAGTTTAGTGTATAAATCCAAATTATTAGGGCTTAATTTTTAAATTTTATTTCTAAGCTGTGAGGAGGACCTGCTGATAAAAAAGAAGGCAACATCATTTTAATGGACTCATTTGCTGAAAGCATGCAATTACAGTGTGACCAAGACACAGTTTGGGTCACTGCAGGCAGCACACAGACAATTTGACCAAGAACCCTCCTTCCCTCCGAGACACACAGACAGAGACGTACATACTGCATGGTGAGGCACCGAGCTTTACCTTTCTGGAGCTTGGATGCATTGTCCTGTATCCAGCTGAAAAGATTGGCAAAGTCACAGTCACAGACCCAAGGGTTGCCCTCTAAGCGAATAGTCCGCAGGGAGGGAAGCGCTTCTAGGGCTGCCACGTTTAGGCTTTGTAAGTTATTGTCATTCAATTCTAACACTTGGAGCTGTTCCAGGTTCTCAAAAGCAGCCTCATCCACATCCACCAGGTTATTGTTTCCAAGGCTCAATTTTATCAGTTTTTCTGCTGATTTGAATATCCCAGCATCAAGCTGTGTTAAATTATTGTAGCTTAAGTCTAAATACACCAGTTTGGTAGAACTGCTAAAAGTGCCCTCTTCTAAAGAGGTGAGTGAGTTATTCCTGAAGTCCAAATAGACTAGATCTCCATAAAATATAAAGAAATCGGCTGGTATCGCCTGAATGTTGTTATCAGCTATAAGAAGTTTCCGTACATCCAATGGAAATGGATTAGGAACACTTGGGAGTCCTTGATCCCGGCAATCTATGGTGTGGTAGTCCATACAGCTACAGACAGCAGGGCAAAAATGACCCACAGGTAAGAAAAGCAGGCAGACAAAGAGAGAAAAAGGCAGGAGGCAGAAAGGAAAGCATGGCCACATCGTCAAGGATTTGAAAGCTGTGATGAGCACCACTTCTAAGAGAAAGACATTTTGCTCGGCTGAGCAGCAGTGCCTGGTACTTGTGTGTGTGTGTGGTTGTATCCAGGAGATCACATATCATCACAGATCCGATAGCAGCAGGCTTGGGAGGGGGCAGGGAGAGCGGCTGAAGGGAAGAGGGAGGGAGGCAAATGTGAGGATTTACACTGTCAGAATATTATAATGCTGTACAGTGTAAGGGAAAGCGATGATTGGGTAAACGGAGGATCTTTCAAAGGACTCCCTTTTGTGAGCTAAAAAAAGCCGAGAGCCTGTTTGCATATTTGCTGTATCTTCCAGCAAACGGGAAATCACACCTGATCCTGTGACTCTGACAGCAACAGCTCATGCTTAAAAAGCCCTTCAGGTAATAAACCCTGATGAAATCAATTCTTTTGTTTCTTCCCGTGAGCCTACTTCAAGGTGACCAATACCCTCCAGAAATGCAGTTGAGGGTCGGGGAAGCATCCTGGTTGCCTGCTAAGGACTCTTCTCCTTTTCATTTGTAAAAGAGGGAGCAGAAGAGCAGCAGGGGGGGAGCCCAAAGACAAGGAACACTGACTTCTGGATGGCTGCTCAGCTTTTAGAGCAAGCCTGTTAACAGTATTTAAATATGACTCTTATCTTCTAACCAAGAAGTATAACCTACTGTAGCAACAAGGGATATAGTCTCAAAAGTGAGGGTTTTTTCCTTCCTGTTTTAATGACCAAAACATACATTTTATAATGTCTGTTGGGTCACATAAAAGTGCAAACTGTGAATCAAATCTTCAGCTTAAGACTGAAGAGATTTCCTTCATTTTCAGGGGGCTGAAATCTCTGACAATCAATCTGCCTGTCTCCCATGGGACAGCAGAGATGATTTTGCAACAAGGCATCTGTGTTTTTCTGACATCCCCAAATCCACACCCAGAGAAGCAAGTCCTGTGCCAGCTGCAGGCTTAACTTTTAACTCCATCCCTCCCTCTCTATGCTTGTTGTGTAAGCAGACAGGAACGGGACTCTAGTGCTTGGGCCACATCTATGTGCTACAAGGGAAGATTCTTCTAAAGAGACAGATTGTATTTGTGCGCCTGTGTCCTGAAGATCAGAGCACAAACACCTTGGGAAAGCTCATTCCTAGGTCAGAGAGACCAGTCATCTCGATTTAAGGTCATATTTCATAACTGAGTTCAGAGTATTTTTCATCCAGGACTGGGTACAAAAATTTCCTTCTAAGATAGCCTGTCCTCCCAAGATACCTGCACTTAAACTCAAATACTGGAGACAGCATTGTCATCCTCTCCTTCCATAAGTATGTAGAGACACTGAACTGATGGGAGGGAGGCAGATTGTTCTCAATAGCGCCCACTGACAGAAGAAGAGACTATGGGCACAGATTAAAAACCATCTGAACATAAGAAAACAGTTCTTTTTTTAACTGTGAGGGTGGTCAGACACTGGTACAGTTGCCCAGAAAGGTTGTGGAGTCTCCATCTGCAGAGACATTCAGAACCCAACTGGACACAACACTGAGCAACCTGCTCTGCCTCTGCTGGAGCAGGGGGATTGGAATAGATGATTTCCAGAGGTCCCTTCCAACCTCAGCGATTCTGTGAGCTGCTGTCAGGAATGAACACGCCAGGGAGGGTTATACCTTTGAACATTTCTCTCTTACATTTTGCAGCATACCTTGTTTCTAATTCATAGGTCTTTCAGCTAAATCGCCTTGAGCCAGCCTCTAGATCCCTCCCATAAACACACATCCTGCTCCTGCTGTCTTTCATGTCTTGAATTACTTTTAAAACACCACCCAGAAAGAAATGGGCACAGCTGCCTCTATAAATCACTAGGGCAATTAAATTGCTGAGATGATTATTTAAAGTATTTACCTTTAAATTACAGAGGAAGTGGAAGTTTGATAGGCTACCCCTGAATAAAAAAAAAAAAAAGCAAATAACTCCTGTGGTCAGGATTCAATGAATCAGCATCAACAAGTAACTGCAACTGGTATTTCTCAGGCAGAATTGATGTTTTTTAAACTTTTAAGGCTGTATCTTGCAAATGCTCCTGCTGTAATTTACTGTTTTTCTGCTCCTAATTGAAATAAGGCTTCAAGTCAGAGATAAAGCCGGTCCTAACAATGGAAAGCAGAACTGACTTGGTATCTTGTAGTAACGATAACTTTATAGAGAGAGGTGCAGGTCTCTGTCTAGTGAAGTTATCAATACACAGGACTAGAGGGTCCCTATGGCTCCTCCTGTGCAGACTCACCCTTTTTCTGTCAAACGTACAGAATGAGACTCTGACATTTTCCTTTCAAAGATGCCTCAGCGCTATTATGCCTGTTTCACAGATGGGAGACTACAGACAATAAGGCACAATTTGTGAAAGATCCAAGAACACGTTAGTGGCAGGGGTAGGAACAGGACTCAGCTTCCCTAAAAATGCCACCAGCCCTTCCTAAAACCACTGTTCCTTTCTGTAAGAAAAGACCTTCCTTTCGCTCAGCTGCTCACATCAATTCTTTACATATTCCCCCCTGCAGGGGAAGCACTATAAGCAACACTATCTTCAGAGCTTTTTCTGCACACTCAGATGCAGTTTCTGCACAGAATCCGGGGAGCTTTTCTGTCCCAGATGTTTGTGAAGGGGTTGGCAGGAGACATAGGATCACTCTCAGGTTCTGGATATTTTGAGACAGGTATCATGTAGGTTTGCTAGACACTGGCCCTGCTTCCCCAGCATCCAGGCAAAGAGAGTTTCACTGCCAACACCTAACAGCCCTGATCCTCAGCTACACCAGCCCAGCTCCAGCACTTGCCATCACCTGCCATGGTCTGACACCTGCCTCTTGCTGTCTCTGATTTCGGAGAGCTTCTTCCTGACCTATCTCTCTCTGTATAGCATTTCCTGGGTCATTTTGTCTGTTCAGCTTTATTCATTCCTTAGCTACTGCTTGTTTCTCTACCTCATCTCTTTCCCTCACTGCACAGAAATGCTCTTGAATATTTTTGAAGCTTCATTCCCTTGCCAGACATTTTAGGCACTTTTAGACAGCAGGAAGGGAGATTCTGCAAAGCTTTCCATCTAATAAGATATTAAAGCTTTACTTCTTTAATCTTTTATTTGCATCAGTCAGTTGCAGGAACCTGTACTACTAAATAAAGCGTTCAGCCTGCTATCTGCTAAGTGCACAGCACCCTCTTGTGCCCTACAGGACAGTGGTCATTTCATAACCACTCTGCTCTCTTCTGATAAGCTATTTAAGGAGTTTTACACCATACTCCTATAGTTTACCTACACTCTGAGCTTCACTTCTTCCTCTTCCAGTGGCCTAAAGAAACCTCAATCCCTCCATGCAACAAAATAAAAGCTAGAATCCAGGTGATGTTCTCCTGTGTTATTTTTAGAGGCACACAATAAGACAGCAGAGGTGTCCCAGAGCAAGACTAACTAATGCACAGATCTGAGCAGGGAAGTGAAGCAAGGAGAAAAGCAAACTTTTAATTCCCTGATTGCACTAAGTCAGAGGAGCCAAGTTACAAACCTATTGTATTCTGCTGCTCCTGATATATGAATTTCATTCTACCTGCCCAGCCTGTCATACCTTTTGGCTATTTGTCACAGTAATAGTGACACTAGATCATAAATTAACAATCACCTACTGGATCTGGATTTTTTTTTTTTTTGAGGAAATTTTAAGGTACATCGCAATAGATAATGAATATCAGGACATTGTTTCATTGTTTGGCTTCAGCTGACTCTATGGTAAAACACAAAATTGCTCTAGTGAATAGTCTTAGAAATAAAGATTTGTTTATAATCTATCCTTCTTCAGTACTCCCAAGCAAAGCCCTCCTAGCTTTCTCACCCGTTAACCAGAAGTGCTTCCAGGACTAAATTTTAGTTCATATAGTTTTCAAAAAGCAGAAATTTCCCAATTAGAAATTGATTCCAAACAAAAAAACAAATATTCTTCTCTCCACACAGATGGGATCCCACATAGATCAAATCTCAACTATCAGCTCATTTATCTGTAATCTTGGCTGCCAGGCTGCCCTAAGGCAAGAGGGACAGGATGGATTTGAAAAACACTTGTAAAACAAACAGGGTAACAATTTCATAATCAAAGAACTATGGAGGAGTTTGTGTCAAATCCTTTTGTGGAGAATGAGGAAGCAAAAACAACTCTCCATACCTCCCAGTTGTTGAATAAGCACAACAGTAGGCAGGCTTTGGACTAAAACAACAAAGATCTGGCTTTCCATTCCTTTCATTTGCTATTCAGGATACTAAGAGAAAGCTCTAAAATAAAAAAGGGAGTGACAAGCCACACTGCTCCTGGATCTTTAGTGTGCCTGCAGTACTGTATCATGGCAAGCAGTAAGAAACTAACAGAAAAACCACCCCCTTTGTGCCTAGTGAAGTAAGAAATAGCTTTGCAGAAAAATGACAGAGGTTTCATCTTTCCCGTAGAAACTTCCAGCCCTCCCCTTAAAAGTGCTCAAAACTTCCCAAAATAATTTGAGTAATGGAAGAAAAAAGACAGAGCAATCGTAGTAGAGAGACACATGAAAGATTCAGATCTCAGCCCATAAATCCTTACTTACAAGAGAGCGAAACTGAAAACTGTCCATCCTCATTCACATTTGTGAACAGTTAATTGAGCATATTTTTCCATGGAGGAAGTTATTATTCCAGGCTCATGCTCCATTGAATTAAGGTACATGTCATGTCCGAGGCTGCTGTGCCAGGTGCACATAATGATTGCAATGGGTTTTCCTCCTCGTTATCATACATTTGCAATGTGTCACGGGAACCAATACTCAAACCCGACTGACGAACAGTATGTTAATCAATTAAACACAAACCAAGTGCTAAGCAACATCTCTGAACAGAAGATTTTTATTCAGGTATTTTACCATTTTGGCTTTAATGCTTTTTTCTTTTGAGAAAAATCTTCCCCTGCTATGACCAGGCATTTTTTTATGAGTTAAGGGGCAGCTTTGGACAGTTTTTCCTCCCATCTTACATCTAAGAAGACCTGAGTAAGCAGAAGAGAAAAAGGGTATATTCCTTTGTCTTACAATTTATGAGATGATAGAAACTGTGAAGTGAACTGAAGCTTGTATTACACCTGCCCAGTCCTTCACTGCTGCTGTAGCTGCTGCTGATGTGCCACTGGGAGGGAAACTACATCAAAATTAATCAACATGGCAGCAGCAATGATTGAATTCGAAAACTTTAGACAGTGCAGTTCAGCAGCCAAATGAGACCAGCCAAAACCCATCAAAAGACTTCCATCATCCACTCCAGACAACGGGGCTTACGCAGACACGTGGTCACGATCTTATTGTAAACCATTTACAATCGCTAAAAGCATTCATGGGAAATGGAAAGGTGTAAATTAAATTCCCTTTTTCCCTCAGGAAAGAGGTGTATCCAGCCACTATAGTGTAGTCAGCCGTCTGCCCTCTACGTAGTTTATATACAGAATTACCACAGCTTTAAAGCAAATTAAAGGTGACTCAAAATGAAAGTTCTCCTAAGTTGTTGAATGAAGATATGCTCATGTGCATCCACTGCTATCTTACACGTAATAAAGTCAACAGTAAAACTGGTCTTGGGTTTCTTCTCAAACACCATTTGTCTGGTCAGAGTCACCAATGGGTCTGTCAAAATCTGAAAAACCTCAGAGAGATCAGAGATTCCTTAGAAGCTTGGAGTTTCTAAATAAGAATATATATAAGAAATCCAACAGAGGATTTGTAGAGGAAAATTTATGAAAGTCAGTGACTTTAAAGTAACAGTTGGAATTGAACATAACTTTCATATCTGAAACTTGTCTCAACCTGCAGGTAAGTTTCCAGCAGCGAAGTGAAACGGAGAAGGAAGTTTGAGCAAATTCTCAAAGCCCAAGATACCACAAAATTATTCCAGCTCTGATGTAAAGCTAAATTGAATACTATTTTTAACCCATAACTATAATTATAAACATGGCATATTTCTTCAAAAGACAGGAAACTAATAGCTCTTGAGAACTGATTTCCTCCAAATCATCCACTCCACACTCATTGTTTCTGTCCCTTCTATAGAGAACAACTGGTAAAAGCTTTATCCCAACATTCAGAGGGTGAAGGTGCCACTGGGCAAACTGGCTGAGCAGAGGGTAAAGTATGACAAATGGTGTATGTTCCAGTGAAAAGAAGGCAGGTTTTCCATTTCTCTAAGGAAGGAAACCCAGAAATTATTCTGAAATATCTGGGAAGCAAATTTGTATTCTCTCAGTAGGAAGTATATAGTTTTAATTTGTACTCTGGGCCACCCAGAAAACCTTTTGGTGAGTTCTCTTTGTTCTAATGAACAGTAAGTAGATTTAGAGCAATTAAAACAGTTGACAGCTAATGTTTATAAAAACACCACATATATATTCTCTGAGTATAAAGCCCCTCCAGATCATTAGATCTGGATGGTACAGGACACAGAGAGTAAAAAAACAAAACAAAATGTCCCAACCACCAAAAAAATTCACAGAAAAAAAAGGACTCGAATTCATTTTGCTATTGACATTGTACCATTAATGGGCTGAATGTCTTTTCCAGATGAAAGATGGTGCACTTGTGAGGATTTTATGCAAATTCATACCAAATATATACCCAGCACGAAAACAGTTCCATTTACAAAGGTACGGCTAATTTAACTGGAGGTCAAAGTCTTTTAATGATACCTCAGTTTGCTCTGATAGGGGGGTTTCACAAAGCCATTACAAGCTACCTTCCTTGGCTGTAATTAATTTAACTTATTTGATGTGGTACAAACTAGTCACAACAGGGGAAAAAAACCCCCAGACTAGATCCTCTAAATCTTTTTTCTAATGCAGAGAAAAAAAAACCAAGACAATAATTTGTGCTTCCTTCCCTTTTCCCATCTCCCATACGGAGTGTTCCTGCACACACATCGTGGATTTAAATATGCAGATAGCACGTTTGTGTCAGTGAGAATCCCAAGCATCAGATCAGTGGTAGAAATAATGGAAATAATTATTACACCCCTCTCACTTGCCCTTTACTGTAAAAATGCATCATGAAAAATATAACCAAGTGCTAAAAAGATCTGACTGTTATTTCAAAACAGGGCTTGAAAATTGCCCTTTAGAGTGCATTGCACACTCATTAAATTACACGCACCTTTCCCCTAAGCACACACTTCTATATTTTACAGGTTAATTCTGAACAACTGGCTTCCCGCAAAATAATTACTCCCCAAAAATGCCTCCATCCCTGCACTGGAAGACACAGCACTAAGAAGTACAAGGGGACAACAAACAATAGATTAGGACTCGAGGCAGGACAAGGAACACAAGAGTCTTGCACTGTGTTCAAATGGAATTAAATGAACTGGCAGAGTAAGGGTGTGCAAATGTATGTTTGTGTGGATGTGCCCGTATCTGAACAAATGCATGTGCAGTTCCTTTTCTTTTTTAAAAATCAACTACAGAAAATCCAGAAAGGGCAATCCACTGGAAACAATAGAAAGTTTGGCCCTTATGCTTTATCTGTAGAGCTCCTTTCTGTCATCCTTTTTAATCCTATGTTAAAGAAATCAAATTTCCTCTCTAAATTCAAGAAACACCTCGTCCTTTTATACCCACATGAAGAAGAAAATCAAACAAAATATTGACCAAAGATTCTTGAACCAATGGGATGAAATCCTGTGACGCAAAGAACTTGTTTTTACCTTTAAAGTATAAAGTAAAGGCTATTTTTTGCTTACACTTTACTGCAAGCAAAAAATATTTCCAGGGTAACTAAAATTCCTTATAGTTACCAATCTCTTGGTATAACTTAGTGATTTTTCAGTGGTGCCCAGTGACAGGACAAGAGGAAATGGGCACAAACTTGAGTATAAAAAGTTCCACCTAAATGTGAGAAGGAACTTTACTGTGAGAGTGGTAGAGCACTGGAGGAGGCTGCCCAGAGAGATGGTGGAGTCTCCTTCTTTGGAAACATTCAAAACCCGCCCAGACAAGTTCCTGTGCAACCTGCTATAGGTAGACCCGCTCTGGTAGGGGGTTTGGACTAGATGATCTCTAGAAGTCCCTCCCAACCCCATATGATTCTATGATTCTATGAACTGAGGTATCTACAGTCCTGTTCATGGTAAACGATACTGGTCATTCACTTGTCTTGACTCTCAAGCGATCTCTCTATCCTCATACAAGTTTCTCTGGCTATACATAAGTATAGTGTCCCTTAGGGAATGCAGCATATTTTGACTTAATGCCTTCTGACATTTCACTCGCCTTGTTAATAAGATGGGTGAAATGTCAGGTGAAATTATATCAACGAGTGCAGCAGTCCCCAAAAGGGAAACGTTTGGAGCTCTGCAATACTGCCTCTAGATTTGCTTTTCAAAACTATGTTGATAACCAATGCTAATTATTACAATGACTAGCTTTCATAATTGCTTCAGAAATTACTTACCTCACTGACAACGAATGGGGGGCACTTCACTGGTATTCAGGGATATCAGACATAACCTCCAGAATTTTATTATAGTCACACTTTGAATGGTGCATTAATAATCACCAGCACACCAGCTCTCTTTAACACAACTTCTCTCAGCCTAGTGCTGATACCCCAGTGGTACATAGTAGTTTTAACTACTAGAACTTCAGCAGGACCCTTAGTATTGTGAAGTGGAGGTGTCTCAGGAGGTGGTTGTACAGCACCAGCACCCAGGAGTGGTCCCACACTGCTAAATAATGTGATTGTGCAAGAGGAACTCACTGCCCTTCGTCAGGAGGTGCATCTAGTTTGTGTACGTAGTTAATGTTTGCATGAACTCCTTCATACATCTTCTTGTCTTCTACAATTTCAGGAGCTGCCTCATTTCAGTCATACTAAAGCTGAGAAACATTGCCAAAAGAAGGTAAAACACGGAATTTCCTTCCTGGGGAATGTTAGTGAAGTTAAAGAGCGTTAGTGCTGGCACTATTCAGAGTTCTCAGTCATCACAGTCTCTGGCTCTACATCATTTTTTTTTTCTTTAGTAATATAAAAATAAATCAATCTCACAAAAATGGAAGAATTGAAGTCACTTAAATCTCAACTTTGAAGGGAACCCAGAAGAAAAAGTATGTTTGCTTCAGGCTCTTGTAAATTTTTCAAGAAGTTAATGGCACAGAAGATGAATATGGTAAAAATATTGTTCGTTCACGTGGTAACACGTGGAATGTACTATACTCTCCATTTTCTCAGGCTGTGCTATAAGCAAAAAGATATTTTTAGGGATCATGGAATGGCTGCAGACTAAATATAGAGAAGCCAAAAATGTCCAAAACCCCACTTTCAACAAAAAGCTAAAACTGAAAAATTAATTTTAACTGCTAATTTCTATTTTCTTTTTAGAAAGTGTTTCCAGGTTTAAACAAGGGATTTAATTTTGTAATTCTTACATTTTCTCTATGGTATTCCTTAGCAGGATATCATATTTGAAGTTTCCAAAAAGTCATCTCCAATAACTTAAGGTCATAAATGTCTTACCTAAGCATATAATGAAAGGCATTGATTTATTTCTTGACACAGACACTTCCACAAATTACTTGGTTCCTTCTGCTGAAGCCAGACAAACACTTGCTAAAATTATACGTGGCTTCTTCTGATACAGATGTTACATTATAAACACTTTATTTCTTTTCCTGCAAATACAAATCTAGCTTCCTGCTTTTCCTTTATCAAGATTTTATTTGTTTTAGGGAAGATGGTTTGAAATGAACTTCTTAGTAGGTGCATAAGCAGCCCCAACACTCAAAGCTACCACTCACAGTGTCAGAGACTGATGTGACTCTTGTGGACACAGGCACGGAACAGCTGTCAGGGCACTGATATGGCATCTCTGCAGTCCTTCTTAAAAGCTACCCACCCAGAAACAAGTTTGGAGTGTTTGGAGTTACTAATAATGAAAGATTTTGATGGTGGTGGGAGGGGAACATAGTTTAAAATTACTTTTTATTATATTACTATTTTTGGATCCCTAAGAGCAGGGCCTTTCTTTTGACCAAAATGACGTAAGTCACATGTTATCCAGAAAAGCATCTCCGCTGGGTATTATTACAACCAGGTATCACATGCGATGCTGTGGGATGGCCAAAGGAATATAGTTAAAAGTTGTACCATTGGGAAGTGGTTTAATGACTAGTTTTGGAATAAGATGAATCATCCTAGATGCACTTTGACGCTAAAAAAAAAAATAATCAACCAATAAAGGACTAATTAATGCACGTGTTCAAGAAAGCCCTAAAGATTTTTAGTTTGCTTTTAGATTCGTCACTTTTCAGAAAATATAATATACTGTTACTGATAGGATGGCTACTGGGTATAGACACTTTATTGTTACTTTAAGAAAAGTACTGTCTGGTAGTGCCTGCTGCCTGGTGGCACATCATTATTACCTTAAGTGACAGAAGGCAAAAGCAGAAGGATGCAGGGTCACAACTGCTGAGCCAAGGACAGAGCTCCATAATTCCTGATGAGCTTTCTCAAAGATTTATGTGCACATGGTTTTGTGCAACATAAATATCCTACACGTTTAAATAAAATGCAGGTCAAGCTCCCTGGATACTTGTTCTAAAGTAAAAATCCATCTAAAATCAGCATTTTACCTTTACTCATACTTACAGGGTAATACCTCAGGGCCTCAGTTTCCCTTTCTAAACAGGGAAAGGGATAAAACTACTTAAGGCTATACAGAGTACAAGGTATATGGATCTAAATCCCTTCTTTTAGGGGCAATCTTCTTTGCTAGGAAAGATGCTGTATTACCAATAGTGCTTGCAGATGATTAAAATTGTGAATATTCTTTGTATTGTACTTGGTGTACAGCTGCCTACGCCTACAAATACATGAATCATGGTTCTCTAATTCAGTTTCCTGCAGTGAAACCAAGAAGATACTAACATTCCAATAAAGAAAAAAATCCCCTCTTATTCCACTACTTATATTTAATGAAATAATTTATAAAATAGACACAGTGTTGGCACTGGGGGGAGAATCTGCAATACTTATTTCCCCTCCTGATCTACTGTGTAATCTTGGAAAAGTCACTACAGTGCTCAGTGCCTCAGTTTCCCCACTGCTTCATATGGAAATAACTAGAAGCAGCAGCAGGCTGGAACTTTAAAGTTAGATGACATTCACCTCAAAAGCTTTCAGCATTTCCATTTTAAAAGGCATGGGATTTTAAATATTTATATTTTAGCAATACAATAGTGCCTTGATCCGAAGACATCTGTAGATGGCTGGAGCTATTAAAGTGGTGAGAAGGCCTCCAAGAGAGCAGCTATCTCATTCTCCTTTGTTCTAGAATTAGTTTATGCAAGACAGGTCTCGCAAATACAGAGCAATGCATAAAACATTTATTTCCTAATTTAAAGCATGAATTAACTTACCCCTTAAATAGGAGAATCCTGCATTTGAACTGCCTTCCCTTCTCTCCCCCGAGTTATTACTGACAAGCTAATATCACAAAAAGTGATCTCAGGTGATGGTTTGAGTAGTGCAAAGATAAGGTCTACTGTTGTGAATTCTAGTTCAATCACACTCCTCTAGACCACCTTCTACACTCGGACTGGGACTCCACCCTCCACATATTCTCAAGTCATCATTTCATTTTATCCATACATTAATGATTTACAGCACAGTTCAGAGTATAATCAAGCCCTGTATCTAACCTTTGTTTTAACTATGATGAACATTCATTAGATTTTGGGGTTTTTTTGTGTCCTTTCTTGTTCTTTCCCTTGCTATCAAACTTATTTGCCTTAGTTTTCAGGAAAACAATCCGTTAGTATAAACATTTGGCAAAAATATTTGTAAAGCCATGCTATTAGTCTAGTATTTTTCCCAGGCAAAGCATCAGCACTTGCAGCTGAGACCCTTTATTAAATTCAGTGGTGTAGTATTTCATTCTAGGAGACTACAGTACATTATTCAGCTACGTGTCAGTGGAATAATATGTGAATGAATCCAGATTTTGCAAAATAGCTGAAACACCCATGTTTCATCCACCCCTGATTTCAGTGCTTGGTTTCATTTTCATTTGAGGTATACTTTGCCCCTTACTAAAATTCTTCAAGTTCATTTGGATTTGGTTGCCAGTCAGAAGGTGAGCTGGGGGCAGCACAATGGTGGCATTTCAAGAAAACCCGTGGTTTCTACCACTGGGAGATCACTATGTCTTATTTCTCTCACCGAACCCTTCAATGAAGCACGTGTTTTCATACTCATTTGGACACGTAGCCAGGGTGGAAAAACATGCTGCTGCTTGAAGATGTGACAAAAAGATTGTAGCCCAAACCCTCCCTTGTCTGGAGCACGTTTCTCTGCCCAGTGGCCTCACTGGGACGAGGGAAGTGGTGGAACCCAGCCCTGCAGGGAGTGCTTTTTGAACAGAACAGAACCCCTGAACACATCACTCCCTCTGGTGGCTGCAGAGTACTATGGAGATGGGCTCTTTCTATTTATTTATATTATTTGCAGGTAAATCCCAGTTACATGAAATGTGTCAGAGTCAGGAAAGGGCGCTGGGGAACATCACTCCGCATTCACTCCTTCCCCACATTCTTCAGTATCCATCCCCACAGCCACCCTGCCTTTCTGCCCCCACCTATTCTCCCCCCATTTTGAACACAACTATTCTTTCCACCAGCTTTTGTTCATCTTTGCACTTCCTTCATGAAGGTGTGTGTTTTTGGGAACATGCTTTGTATATAGAAAGGAAAAGAAACCACATTCTTCAGGGAGGAATAACCACATATGTTACTCCTCCCTAAAATCAGAGTTGAGATGAGAGTTTGTCGTGGAACTTAATGGGGGTAGTATTTCTCATTTATTCATCCAAGTGCATTTCTTTTATTTCCTAAAAGACACATGAGCTTATTCAAAGAGAAAATTAGTCATTTACAGAAGAACTGCCTGTGCCCATATGCTGTGTGTGTGCCTCAGTCTGTCTATCTCCTTGTCAACCCAGGCAAGTCCTGCCCCATGCTGAAGACACCCAGAGAGCCGATGGCCTGGCTGCAAGGACACAGTGGGGCTTCAGACAGGACAGGGACGGTGCCAGGTTCTGCTCAAATTGTGCAGGTGTGATCTCAGCCACGTTGTCAGGATTACAACACTTCTGAGTGCATTTTCAGCACGCTAACACAATGCATATTTAAAAGAAGCGAGGACATGTAAATTCCTAATGACAGACTCGCTCTATCTGCATAAACTCACTATAAAAGCTGTGGAAGTTTTTGAAAGTATTAAAAAGCCTCATAGAATCATTCTGTAATAAATGAGATACTGAGTACACAGTATATGCGTGTTTTTCTCCCCTTTTGGCTCTGCTGCTGGGTTGCTTTCCTTATATAACTGTTCTAGTTAAAAGAACACTCCTGACCTAAGAAAACCTACGTCAACCTTATAATTTTTTGTTAAATACATGGTGGTCATCCACAGGTTTAAAAGTAGTAAAGAGTGGGCATTCCATATTTAACTCTGAGTCACTCCATTGTATGTCACGTAGAGACAACTGCTGGCAGAGTCTGGAAAGACCTTTTTGGGATAAAGGACTTACTGATGGAAAACCCAACTCCGGTGTGTCCTCGGGAGCATCCCCACTCCCTACAACCAGCTCTTACACCGTATGGAACCTGGTGCATTCTGTGAAATTTATGTTTTCAGGACTCTGCCCCCAGGGAACTTCATTCTCTCAGGAGAAAGCTTTATTGAGAGAGCAGCTGAGAAGCTCTGCTCCAGGGGTCTTTATAAACAACCAACATACCCATCCTCCAGAGAAAGGGACTGTAGACTGTCCACCAGATGTGTCCTACTCCCTTCACACCAGTATATTTTGCTTCAGGTAGGCAATGGTGCTACTCTTAATTAAAAAATATTGTAATTCATGCTTTTGTTTTAAACAGCCCAAGTTCATTTGCTTCTAATGAAGAGCCTTACAGTATGAACAATAAAGTTTCCATTTTGAAATGATAAAAGCAGGAAATAGTCATCTTAACATCAAACCACAGACTTCGAAACATCATAGAGAAATCCTGACGTTTTCCATAGATCAACTCACTCTTACATAAAACCACTGTGTAGCCCTCTCTACCCTTTCCCTCTCCTACCCCATCGTAATCAAGTCTTTTCAGGACTGACTGAAATGGCAACATGGAGAAAAGCAGCTTCTACTAAGAGCAATTGCTCATAAATTTCAAATGAAACTATTGCAAGTGTAGATGTTTACTTCTTTTCCCTTAAATACTAGTTTATTTTGAGAGTCGATTTGACACATCTGGATTTCCTGGCTGGGATGGGACCTGGCTGCTTCAGAACTGCTCTCTCTCCATCAGGCTGCTGTTATAGCCCAGAAGCACTGGCTCAGCATGTTTATCAGCCTATTTATCAGATCATCAAACATTTTAGATTGCCTCTGTGCCCCATAGATCGGAGCACTGGTTTGCAAACACTGGTATATACTGATTTTGATGAAACTCGGAGTTAGATCAGCTGGAAATCTAGCCCCATCTCTAAAACTGACTAATAAATACCATTACTGTTCTAGCTTAAGATCTCCAACTTCAAGCATTGTTGCTATTTTCTGATTCAATAATCTCTCTTCTCTACATCTGACAGCTTGGGTGGCTCACACATCTGTGCATATAGTATTTTACAGTAAGGAGCACAGATGGTCAAGGAACAGGATTTGATTTATAGCTGCTTATCTTGAAAATAGCTACATAATATGAATATTTGAGTTAGTCAATACTAATGCCAATCCCCTCCTATAGAACACATTTAACTTTTCAAACAGTGAATTCTTCTGTCTTACATCTGCTGCTAGTCTGACCTCACATCAGAAGTGGTGTCTCTATCGGGAAAGGCTGCCCAGAACATAAATGGGGTGATTTTTTTTCTGGTTCTTCCATTCCCTGATACTTGCCCAATGAAGAACTCCTGGATTGACACGTAAAAAGCCAGAGGCCAATATGTATTCTCGTATCTTGCATTGGAAATGCACTTCTAGAAATTAGAAATGAAAAGCACAGTGACTCAATATCAAAAGCTCCCACAAAGCCACAGCTATGTAAGGGCTACACAAATCAATGAAGAGATATGGACTTCAACTTTAACAATTTGTGAATAAGGGAAGGTAAAAGCCACTTCTGAGGGCAAGGGTCTGTATTTCTGCAAAAGCCATCTAAGAATCTTTGACTTCCATGTAAATAACCCCATAAAATGGGAACATAATCATCCATACTCTCAGTTTAAAGTCCACTACGTAGACCTGAGTACGTACGTATACAGACGACTTCTCTCTACACACACACATATAAAAAGACCACACAAACATCACATCTCTTGAAAGAGGAATATCCAAATTACCCCTCTACTGTCCCACAGAGTCCCACAAGTTGTCAGAGACTGTAGCCTGATGACAGATTTGAATGTCCTGGCTTCTGTCTGACTTAGTGCAGGATTTTCCATGAATGTGCAGCTCCATGTGCTGCTACAATTTCGCTTTCCACAGAACCGTCTCCAGTACAAGTGAAATCTCAGCTTACAACATGTCCAGCAGATAAACAGTAAGCCCGTATTTTGCCTTCCTACTCTTTCACTAAAAATATACTGAAAAAGTGTAAATTAAGCCTTCTATCTGATGATATCCTTTGCAAATCTGTTCTGTAACTAAAAAGATACCGCCTCTTTCTGAATTTCCTGTTTCTGTACCCTGGGGGCTGCAGTGGGCCCTGCAATGTTTGGCCAGAAACAGAAAAACTGTTTTCTGCAAGCTTTATTAATTTTCAAGCCATTTCCTGTTTTCCCTTTGCAGCCAAACCCACCCCTTTTGGCAGGTACTGAGAGACAGAAACACCCGATCCAGTCTGAGGAAATGTTCTATTACTTGAAAGAGGAGGAGACCCTGAACGCCACCTACAATTTTTCATTATCTGCTTTCAACAAGGCAACTTTCCTTGCTGTGAGAGGACCTTTGAGCAAATCATGCTGTATAGAATTCCCCGTCTCAATTTTTGAATTCTTTACATAATAGATTTAGTCTTAGAAAACCTTGTATAAGTCACAAGCAGACAGCGTCCACAAAACAAATTCGGAAGTGGAAATAGAAAGCAAATTCTATTCATAGGTTGCATTTTTCATAACTGATGTTTAGGCAGCTTCTTTTAACATGTAACCCAAGCCAGTAGAAACCTTCTGTCCAGTTTGCGACAGGAGCCTTGGTTTGCAGAAGGGACAAGCAAGGACAGGCTCAGAAAATTTAGAGGAGCTCTGCGTGCTTGGCACCTGTGAACGTCAGTCCTAGAAGACACCAGTTTCCTCAAAAGGTTTCTAAAAAACATCAAAAGTGAAAAAAAATCAAGTAATACGGCCCTCAAAGGTTTAGACCTCGATATATATAATTCCTTGTGGTTTAGAGATACCTGTAGTGAAAAGGGGAATCATTCCTAAGATATTTCAGGAAAATGGTAATAATTTTGTTGCCATCTGAGATTTAGTACAGTTAACAGATTCACGCTACACTTGGAGCCCTGTAACAACGGTCCCTTCTCCTCTGCAGCCCATTGACCCCAGCAGCTGAATCAGCATTGTCCCCAGAGTTCATTGTCACTTTGCCCTACGCAGTGTTCTTTACTTTCTGGATCACAGTAATGTTCACTCGCAGGGGAAGGAAATTTAGAGTTGTTTTTGCAATGTAAATGAGTTAAATGTACACATACACATTATTTCGTTCAGCAGAGAAATGCAATCAGTTCCAGGACAAACTGCCAAACAAATTGCCAATTATAAGGCCAAACCAATAGCAGAGAAGAGATGCTCATAGAGCACTACGCTTTTCAGAGTGTACTCGGGCAGACTGCTCAGCCCTAATACTGCAACCAACCATAAATTCTCACACACAGTCACAGAAATCAAGCTGCCTATATTCACCCTCTGCATGGCATCCCCCTTAGCAGCAGAGTTATATGGAATCAGTGGCAGAGCTGCCCTTGCTGGTACTGGAGCTGCAGTTTAAAGGCCTGGTTCAAAGCCCATTTATGAAAACGGAGAATCTTCCACCAACTTCAATGCTCCTGGGTCCATATTGCAACACTGACTGACTCAGGGGAAAGGGTATCATCCCACATGACTTTGGCCACTGAGGCATAACACTTTGCAGGGTATAGTCACTATTCTTCTACTCCCCCAGCTCTGCTTCATTATTTGCTTTTTCTGAACTAGAGACAGGCTAAGCCTCTCACAAGGCTGTGCAAATGAGTGATATGGTCGGACGGAAAGGACAGATTATGAAATGAAAACACACGGGTTGCTTGTGCTCCAGACCCTTTCCACCTCCTCCCTTAAACCACTGTGATTAAAACCACACAGAGCTGCTGGGCAAAAAAAAGAAAAAAAAAACAAAGAAAAGGAGGATGACCCGTGCACTCATATCCTGGCAATTTGTGGGAATTGTCATAACACGCCCAGAACAAAAAAGACCAAATGACAACATCTCTGCATAGACCTAACCTCATTTCATGACAGCATTTGAGCACACGCACAAGTTCACTACCAGTCACCAAAGACAACATTTCCATATAGGTATGTGCTTACCTTCTATTATGAAAGACATAGATCACACAATTAAGTGCTGCTTAAACATAGATGGATTGTTAAATCAGAACCTTAGAATATCTTCTTTATTTTCACAAAACCTACTGGCTTAGCAGAATTATAACACACTGAACTATAGTTTCATTAAAAAACCCTTCATTTGGTACAGTTCAGAGGAAAACTGCTCCCTCGTCTCTGGCTCCATACCTTCTCCCAAGGGTATATTGGCTATTCTGAAAGAATTTTGTTGATGCTTTAAATCAGAGGGCTCAGCAATGGCTCCCAGTCTTCATCTCCTTACTCAGCAACACACTGCCCTCACTAGAAGGCGAGCTCCTGTCATGGTTGTCCCTAAGGAATAATTTCAGCCCATGTTGACAATTAGTAAGACATTCTTAGTTTTTTCACTAACTTGTTTTGCGTCTGTAGGCAGATTTCTTTCCCTTTGTTGCACTTTGATACCACGACAGAAACTGGTTTTATTAAATTCTTCATAGTTCAATAAATATATCCAAAGAGTTTTTCTTGAGGAACAGGCTGGAGCAGAAGAAATAGGCTGGTACAGGAGAAGCTATTCCTTATTGGGAAGAATTAGGAAAAGATTGTTCACAGAAAGAGTGGTCAGACCCTGGAACAGGCTGCCCAGGGAGGTGGTTGAGTCACCATTCCTGAATGTGTTTAAGAGTCGTTTAGATGTGGTGTTGGGGGATATGGTGTAGGGGAGAACTTTGTAGAGT
>JAHREE010000205.1:2544654-2572485 GCA_033628505.1 Tringa tobata
GCTGCTTAAACATAGATGGATTGTTAAATCAGAACCTTAGAATATCTTCTTTATTTTCACAAAACCTACTGGCTTAGCAGAATTATAACACAGTGAACTATAGTTTCATTAAAAAACCCTTCATTTGGTATAGTTCAGAGGAAAACTGCTCCCTCGTCTCTGGCTCCATACCTTCTCCCAAGGGTATATTGGCTATTCTGAAAGAATTTTGTTGATGCTTTAAATCAGAGGGCTCAGCAATGGCTCCCAGTCTTAATCTCCTTACTCAGCAACACACTGCCCTCACTAGAAGGCGAGCTCCTGTCATGGTTGTCCCTAAGGAATAATTTCAGCCCATGTTGACAATTAGTAAGACATTCTTAGTTTTTTCACTAACTTGTTTTGCATCTGTAGGCAGATTTCTTTCCCTTTGTTGCACTTTGATACCACGACAGAAGCTGATTTTATTAAATTCTTCATAGTTCAATAAATATATCCAAAGAGTTTTTCTTGAGGAACAGGCTGGAGCAGAAGAAATAGGCTGGTACAGGAGAAGCTATTCCTTATTGGGAAGAATTAGGAAAAGATTGTTCACAGAAAGAGTGGTCAGACCCTGGAATAGGCTGCCCAGGGAGGTGGTTGAGTCACCATCCCTGAATGTGTTTAAGAGTCGTTTAGATGTGGTGTTGGGGGATATGGTGTAGGGGAGAACTTTGTAGAGTAGGGTAGATGGTTGGACTCGATGATCCCAAGGGTCTTTTCCAACCTGAATGATTCTATGATTCTATGAATTATAAAAAGGTTAAAAAGTGTTGAAGTAGCCAGGGGAACTTGGACACCTCCAATTCCTAAACGCTCAAGAGCTCCAGTTCTATACCTGGAATACAGTACAGTTTAAAGGAAGAAATTATCTAATTCAGCCAATAGCTTATCCTTCTTTAGAAAGGCTTATGCCGAAACCTGAGACAAATTTGTTTATATGAATAATCATAAAAATGAAAGGTTTTCAAAGTACCTTTGAAGAAAATTGAATGAAATCCTAAAAATACCTTCTTTTTGTTCTGATAAGAATTTGTTAACATTGAAAAGTCACTGTTTGTTCTAGTTTGTCTTTCATAGTGTACTACATTAATTTTTTATTCTGCAAATACATACAGAATTTCAACCGTTCCATTCTGAAAAGGTAAAAAATTATTTGTTTTTTTCAAAGTAAGTTTCATTAAAACTGACATACTCTCCTAGCAAATTTCAGCTTCCTATGAGGGGCATTTCCCAATAAGCAAACATTCTTTTAAATAAATTTGAAACAGCATTATTGAGGAATAATTAATCCCAGATTTTAAGATTCAAGACATGCTGAAAATTAGTACATGGGAATATTTATTTTACTGTTTTTCTAAAGACAATAAGCCTTGTCATTTCTTTGCATTAGCACTGACCATTTTCATCCTAGTGACCTTCAATACAAAGAACACAACTATAGCACCATAATTTATAGCTAACAAATTCCTTTGGCACCTATCAATTTCAAAAGTAAGAAAAGCCCTATGGAAGGAAAAGCCCTGCATTTCCCATCTGCAGCCCTCTTTACATCACTGCTTACGTGTAGACTCGCCTTGCTCCTTTATAGCACAAAGTGTTGTGGGGTCTTAATGACAGCTCTGACTCACACTCACTGAGGAAAACAACCAAGCCGTGTTTTAGGTATTTTTTGTTTGGTGGTTTGTTGGTTATTTTGTGTTGTATTTTTTTGTTATTAAAAGATAAAACCTCCCCCACAAGTCTGCCCTGCTCTTCAGTGGAGGTTACCTCCTCCACAACCGCAAGCAGAGAGGAAACAAATCTACGCTTCTGCTGCTCTGCTCCAGAGTCTGATGTCCTGGTGCTACAGGACTTCCACGTACGGAGAAGATGAAGCAAACATACTTCCTTCACTCACCTACCTGGCACACTGGTATGGTTAGTTCACACGTGAGCACTGATTAAAACTCATCACATTTGTAAACAGATGTAAATCAGTATATTATTACTGTCCCAAGACATGGGAAGATTAAGCAAAGGATTAATATAAATCATTGCTCTCCAAGTCCTGCTTCAGCCCCAGATCCTGTCTCAGAACCAGCATTTGTCAGAAAATGGATGTGTTACAGATGTTGGTAGAGGGTTAATCTAGTCTTGCATACACGCCATGCAATGCTGATGCACAGAAACATATACAAGAAAAAAGTAACTAGGATTGTGCAGACCATTGTACAGCTGTACTGGATGCAAAAAGGAACAATCCACTGTCTCTGCAGGGTGATATTAGCACAGTGAGGCCAGCAAGCCTGTGGCCAGAGACAAATACTAGAGTACAGTCAGGATGTCACTTGAGGACACAAGCTGAGGGCAACTTAGACATGCAGAAAAATTCAGACAGTATTTACTGCAGAATTAAATAACCTGTCCTGAAACTATTTCAGTATCCCTAAATGCTCATTCACTATAACACTTGCTCGGATAAACATGGGGGCTCACTTTGAAATGAAAAAAACATCAGTTCCCTGATGGAAATAACAGGGAAAATGTCTTGGTGTTGTTCCTCAAATATTTTTTAAGGACAGTTTGCAGAAGGGAGGGAACTCCCTGAACACCTCGCTCTGCCTAAATACCCTTTCCCCCTTTGCTAAATAAAAGTCTTCTGAAAGCCACAACAGCTCCTGTAACTTTAAACCCGGGCTGAGATCATAATTTCAGTACTGACCAAACAGAGTGCAGAGGGCGGGCCTGCCTGGTCTTTGAGGACCACCTTAGGCATGCTCCCACCCCTTGGCTAAAGAAAATAATGCCGACTCCACGCAGTTTTCATTAGCTGTACAGTTATCATCTGGGAAAACCTTCTCCCATTAGACTACAGCAGCTAAAGGAATATTTGGAATACCAAAGGTTGTTTTTTTTTTCTGCAGTGATTTCTTTTGTGATCTCAATTCTCTCCTGCTTCTCAAAAAATCAATCAGAACTTGAATCCATCTGGTTTCAGCGTTGGAAAGTTATTCTCTAAGCAGAGCAAAGATGTTTATTAAAGTTCAATTCTTCATCTTCGTTCTAGGGAGCGTGCCTTTCATAGCACTTGCTGAAGAAGGTAAGAAGAAACTTTGGTTAAAATTATTTCCAGTCATTTCCTGTAATTTAACAGTTTCTGTGCTAACTCACAGGCAATATATATAGTTGCTCTGTCTTGTTTATAAAACTTTCTTTTGAATTCTTAACCTACGGCTAGGCATTTACCATGGCTGTAATCAGGAAAGAAACATATCAAAAGTTTTCAGAAAAGGATTTTCTGTGTGTGTCCCTGTAAGGGAAGGATAACGGTACAAGCAGTCAGGGAAGGCGTTACATCTACAGCCCTTGGAAATCTCTTCAGTTTCGCTGTACTATATGCAAAGGAGACTGCAAGCAATAATTTAGTTGTAACTGACATTTTGGTGGTGAAAGTTTCTATGAAAGTAACTTACAAATCTTTCCATTCAAGAGTTTAGCTTCGGAGCTTAGAGGAATTAAAACAACTTAGAATTGGAGCTTTATGCAGGGTTTTGGTACCACTAACTTAGCCACAAGCAATATATGCAAGTGAGGGAAACTAAACCAGGAACAATTATTACCCAAGACAGATTTGAAAAGTGTTATGTATCTACTCAGAAAAAGTTTATTTGACAAACTATTTCTTTCAAGGTAAAGACAACATACACTTTAGAGTAAAATGGATGTTTAAATCTTTTTACAGCTAAAGGAGAAGAGCGTGATTTGTTAACAATAAATCTGAATTACCCTCATCAGTAGTAGATTCCAGGAACACAACGTTCAAATTGAGTCTTTCTATGTAGTATTTGACTCATTATGAATGAAATTGCCACCAGGCAACGTGCCTGCTGTATGACGGATGTGCAAACAGAAAGTATGTCTGTAGTGGTGAATTACAGCTCTCACTGCTATAGAACATGTTCCAAGTATTAGTGCTCTGAAAAAAATAACCTGAAACTTAACACTCTGATCTTCCAAAAGATAAATCTACTTGTCTGGATTTGGGGACTCTAACTGAAATGTAGGACTTGATTTTGGCCGGGTGACAGTCACTACCTTTCTGCTGGAAATAATGGAGCTGTGTCAATGCACAGTACGCGTGAATGTTGGCTTGAAACTTCTGGTAGAAATTCCTAGAGCTGTGTATGTCACAATATGAAGCTGAAAGTTTGGAGTTATGCTTCAAAATTTCACAGAAAACCTAAAATCAACAGATATTAGGCAAGTCCCAAAGATTGCTTTCTAGGCTTTCCCTGGGATAAGCACCTACAGCTCACCCAGTGAGCTTATCCTTAAAAACCATCAGTATTAAAAGTACCGAAGTTTGAAGCCATTAGAAATGAGGCAAAATCCACCACAAATTTATAGAATTACCTGAAGCAGTTCTTGAACACTAGAATTACAGGAAAAAAGGTCTTTTATCTTGAGGCTTTTGGGGAATTTTAAAGCATATTTTCTCTCAACTCTGAGGAGGAGACCAGCAACAACCAGGTTGAGACACTATTAGCCAGACAAATGTTAAATGTTAATAAGGTTCTGCCTGTTTTATTACCAGTGTAGTCTGCATTGAACTCCATAGCTGGATCTAGAATGCAGTTTACAGTATTTAAGGCTTTCTGTATCTGTTTAGGATTTGTGCCTTTTTCTTCACATGGGATTAGTCATTTAGGATAACTTCCAAAAGATACACCAGGAAAATAGACTCCAGACATAAAATAAGCAAGTCCCAAATATTTTGCATGTGTCACTGCTGTTTACTGATAATCATCAGCAATTACAAGTTAGAACAGACTTAAAAGGACAATGTCACCCCTGGCAATCTGTGACTGCACTGACAGTGAAGATGGAGAATGTTTTGGCTTCTGTAGTTTTAGGTGGGGTGGGTATATTCAGATACCTCAATTTCTGGGGGAGACAATTTGGCCTGAGGGTTTTAGAGAAAGAAGTTTCCTTATCAGATTCTGATCCGCTTTAACCCTGATCAGGCCATAAATAAATCTGCAGCTACTCCCTTGTTATATTTGGGCACTCCGTTTTCTGGATTGAAACTGAATCAAGAAAAGCAGGATTGTTTCAATTGGGAAGCATATTTCCAAAATTATTATTATTATTATTATTGGTTCCAAACTCGGCCTTGAATTGAATTCAGCTGTTGATCCTAGTCGTAACCACGGCTGATGGTTGGACTCAATGATCTGAAAGGTCCCTTCCAATCTAGGCAACTCTATGACTCTATTCTATGATTCATAGCATTTTCCCCCTTCCAGGTTGTGATCCACAATTTGAGTAGTTTCATTAGTATCTGCTGTCTTTAAGTTGCTGCAACTTTACAAAAAAGCCAGAGGTATGGAAACGGTTTCAGGAGAACTGTGAACCAGAAATGTGGCTGAAAAATAGCAACTACCACTGGTACAACAACAGGACTATCAGCCAACATATGAACAACGCTTCAGTGAAAGCCTATGTATCCTAAAGTAAAAAATGCTTAAACGTTGTTTGCTCATAGTGAACATGCAAATTACATCTAACATTAGTAAGTTAAAAATGAACGAAGATTTCTGTTAAAATTTCCTGGCTTGGTGCTACTCTTAACAGGAATATTTGGTCCCAAAGTCAGCAATGTGGTTTCCAAAAGAAAGGATAAAGGCTCCTTTAACTGGGTCGCATAAAGCAAGACAAAGCTGTAAAAGCATAAAATACTATACTGATGTGGAGGAAAAGGAGAATTACCCTATTTATTCACTTCACTCTTCATATGTTGAGCTTCCAAATACAATAATGGCAGAAATTAGCAAAAATACAAGAAGAAAACTTAGTAACAAATCTTACATCACTGTCTACTTGAAACACGCTCTGTGTTATCCATTCGTGGTTTAAATCCTGACTTAAACAGCCAAGTATTTTGTCTTTCTTACAACCAAGGACAGCCCCGAGCACTACACAAGCTGATGAATTTTTAGACTAAAGCATTTGCTATTAAAGGATTAGCAGGTACATTTTTGTCCATTGATCCTGTTCACCATATAAAAACTCAAGCAAATCTTTGCACCCAGGATCAGACCAAATGAGTTGAAATGGAAGCTGGTCTAAATTTTTTCTGGGCACAGCATTACTCAAACAATTAAAAGCACAAGCATTCAAATGAGTGTTTTACAGAGGCAACACGTTTCCCAATTTGAAACGTTTCCCATGGTGCAAGTATCATTGCAGAGGAGGAGATTACTCTACTGGCTGTCACATAACATGAACAAAAATTAACATGATTGTTAAACAAGTTGCCGCGTGTCGCTTGAGCTGTATCAACTGTACATGTGCATAATCTTACCTAGAGGCAAATACTAGATGATAACTCCTTATGCAAGTCTCAAAATTCAACAGGTTTAGACTAGGTCATGTTACTTTACATTTGTTTTGGCCTAAAAGTAAGCACATTGACAGGGTAATTTAGATAAAAAAGTGTTTATATAAGAAAAGAAATTGAAGTTTACAGTCAACCGTGAAAGCCTAAATAGTTTTTTTATGTTTTTCAAAATAATCAAAAACAGAATTGATAAAATTATAAGGGATTTTTTTCAAAAATGACAAGGGATTTTTGGACTTTTTCAAAGGTATCTTGATTTACCCAGACTCTGTTGCCAGTTCAGTGGCAAAACTAAACAATAAAGTCAGGCAACTCTAAACTCTTCTGAAAATCAAATCCTGTAATTGCTGGTAGTAAATAAAATGAATAACCAAAAGGAACAGTCACATGTAACTCCAAAAGGGAGCCAGTTTTCTACTAAATAAACATGACAAAACCTTTCAACATGCTTCTGGCTGAATCATGAATGAGGGCACTTGCATGTGCCCTCATATATGCCTTTTGTAAAAAGCATTAGCATAATAAGAATCTATCTCTACATGTCCAATATCTGAAACTTAATTATCACAAAAAGGAGAAAAACATCTTACTGGATCTCAGTTTGTGGGTCTGCAAATTACTGAGTCTGTATTCTGCATAAGACACTGTATTCTGTATTGTGCAGTGTCTTAGTAAAAGACCAGCAGAGAACAAATAAAATTTGCTTTCACTTCATGCGAAAAACAGAATTGCTCATATGTATCTCAAAATTTAGTTTTCGAATCTGTTTAACTTAGTAAGGAAAGGAAATAGTCATATTTAAAAGCTCCTAAGTGGAGCTTTCATTAACTCAGGCTGCACAGTGAAAACTGGAGAGGCCAGATTCTCAGCTCCTCAAGTCAACAGTTTCCACTGAAGCCATGCATTTACCCAGATCTAGTACTTGTAAGTCATCTGCAAAAATAATTAGCTGAGAAGCTAGATTAAAAAAGTGCATTTTAATAGATAATAAAAAGACAGTGAAGTAAGGATAGCCCACAGCATGCATGCTGTTGAGCTCTAACAGAAGCATGCAGTGTGTCCTCCTTGTGTCATTTGAGGCAAGCCATACATAGATGTGTACCACAGAAATGACTACTGTTTGCCCAGCTCTAACATATGGTCTGTCTCAGTTGCACGTTTGTTTTGTTGGTTTGTTTGCTTTTTGTCTGGATGTGGTCAGGGACTACAGGATGGAACCCAAATGCTGCCAGGTCCTACTACTCTCTGCAGCCCAGATCCGTGCTGCAGCCAGGCAGCCTCTAAAATCCCATTTGTGTGAGCACACAACATACCCTCAGTTTGAAATAATGCTGCAAAGCTCACAGAGCTGTGTGCTGCACAACTTGCTACACAGCATTTCAGAAAAATGCATAGGTTTGGGAATATAGGTATGTTGGCATGTTCTAAAGAGAAACAAATGAGAAAATTAAGACATAAATTTACTATTGCTTTCCAGCTATCTCGGAAGCCTGGCCAAAGGCTCTCAAAGGAAAAAGAAACTGTGATGCTCTGCATATTCTTATGTTGCTTTATGGTTTCCTTGTGTTTTTCCATCTTTGTAGTTGTTGATTACAAACACTACAACATCCAGCATAAATTGCCTCAGAATAACCCTTTGTGAGGGAACAGTTCCACTGTGTACACCATTTTAGGCAAACGTACTCTCTCGGGCTTGAACAGTGTATGAGCTGCTGCTAGATCTGTAAAGGGGACACACTTAGTTCCAAATGCATATTAAAATGTTTTTATGACTATGAAACCCATCCCATTATTAGCTAGTATGTTATTAGTATGAAAGTCAGACTAAACATATCTGAATGGATCTTGCTGGCTGTGTGGCAATAGAAAGCAGCTAGCCAAAAATCCTTGCGTGAAAATTAAAGCCTAACCAGTTTCCAGTTATAGTGTTTTGCATGCATATTTCAAACAAATGAGTTAAGAAATGATCATGCAAACGGTTCCGCTGGCAAATACAAGGGATTCGTAACATTAATCAAGGCAGTTGTGAAAGGGCATACGGCTACAGACTCAGAGTTTTGGGAAGGAAGTGATTCAGGCAAAAGATTAGTTTATTACTGTATTAGAGGTCATTTCTTAATTCCTTTCATCTGCGTTTACATATCCCAATATCTGTACACAAATTGTCTGCTTTTTGCTGCACACCCTGTAAAGTTTGTGGATCCATTACATGAAATGTTGTACTTTTCTCCCTGTCTTGGCTCCAGCACTCATGCCTTGTCTGCCATGGAGCGACACACACAGTACTGAAACGCTGCGCTTTTAGGTGCCACTTACAGAACGATGCAAAAGAGACTTAAACCTTGATCACAACTCCAGTCTTCTTGCCCCAGTCAAACCCTTATTGCTCAGAGAAAAGGAAGAAATTGCTAGTAAGACTGCAAGGAGTTGCCACAAAGTCATGGGGCAGCAAATATAAATAAGAAAGTGGTTTTATCCCACATTTATGGGATAGCAACTTTGAGGTCAGTGTACTTAGCAGACAAGAAATCAGATTGATACAGTGACGTTGTTAAAAGCATAAACCTTAGAAGACTCATCTCTAGTTCTGCAAGGAATATTTTAAAGGAATATCCCATAATGGAGTTAAATAGTCTCTTCCTTCTTAATGCCCACAGCTCTGTGGCCGATTTTATCACGCATAATGAAGAGCTTAGTAAGTTACCAACTTTTCCTCTTGTGGCTTTGTTTCATAACTTTGGTTGTGGGTCATGTACATTTAGCAAGCACTTGAAGAGCAGTTATTTTTCTCTATATCTGCCCAGTTAAAATATATTTTGCTTTGCTTTTCTGCGGGTATCCTATATATGGGCAATGTAGGCTATGGTGACACTCAGAAGACATGTGATTTGTTTCAGAAGCAGCCGAGTGGTTGTCACTTGGCACTGTAGATTTAAACTCTGGCTTTGTTCCCTTGGCTAAGCCAGCCAGCAATAGAAACCAGCTGGAGCAGGGTGTGGTGGCCAGAGGAAATGTTTCTGACAATTCAGCAAAACATTGTCATCATGAGCTACATGGAATACCTGAACAAAGTCAGTCATACTCCAAATAAGGCTGAGTTAGATCCTTCCTTGTGCACCATGATCATTTTCAACTGGCAGATACTCTCCAAAGTTCATGGTATTTTGTCATCCAGCTTCCTCCATTACACAAAGCAACGCCGTCAGTCTTTGTATAAGGAAACTGCATTAAGCTCTTCAGGATTTAGACAGACAGTACGTACTTCCTCCTAAACAACAAAGTCTAGACACTGAAACATATGCCGGGGCATTTCTTTATCACGGCATGATATATTACTCCAACTTCAAGAAGGAATTAACAGAAAAAGAGAAAATGCCAATGCTGTGGCCCCAAACAGGCTAAGGGTACTGCAGATCTCATGAATTTTGCAGGAGCCACAGGTACCAATGCAAATTTTAGTTCTCATGGAGAAACTTCCTTGCCTTTTTAAAGTCTGAAATTTTTAACTGCCCAAAGGCTCAAAACCCAGAATCCACTATATTATATTCTTCAAAACCTTAAATCTTCATAGCCTGATTTTGTAGCCTGGATTTGGCAGAGTTGAACCATTTCACAAAAAAAAAAGAAAAAAAAGAGACACCTATATGCTTTTTTATAATCTGAAAGTGCTTAAGCAATTATAGCAAAATAATGGAAAACTACTTTCAGAGAAAAATAAGCTGATGAGGTAGGGTTTGGACCTGACTGTGGAATACGTTTAAATTGAAGTTGAAGCCAAATAACAGACAAAACTGTATTTGAAAACTACAGGGCTGCTGCTGAGACCTTATGTATTTAAAAGGGAAATACCTTATCAAATCATACATTTTTGTTAAACTTCCACCACCACGAATAAAAGTTTCCACTGAACTACAGCTGAACAAGATTCCAATAGTGAGATACTGACTTTAAGACTCTCTTTGCTCACAAACAAATTAAGGGCTGTGAGTGAAGAATGTTTCCTCCAAAAGGGAATTCCTGTATCAGGACATAAATGCCGAGTAAATTATGGCCAAAACAGGATGGTCAACACACACATACATACTGAGTGCTTCAAACAACACCCCTTGGGCTGTAACAGTTCAGGAAGCAGATACTGAAGAATAGCAGCCAACTCCAGAGAGTTTGCTCAGTAACATCTCAAACAGAGAGTGCTGTCTCCCAAGTGACCCGGCCCACTAAATTCTTTCCCTCGCTTTTCTGGAGAAGCGTTCCACAAAGCACCTATCTAGCACAACTGGATAGGATTAAATACAATATCAGTAAGATACTGACAAAAATAAACTTGATTTTTAAGATCAAAGCTTTTGTTTGACGGTTAACCTGCTAGTTATTTTTTTTTAGCTGTTACCAATAAAAAAAAAGGAGCTTCAGTTATTTAAGTAGCCGAGGGGCAACGAGCAATAAAGATTATTTCAGTTCTTGCTAGAGGGAATCCTTTAGGGTTAGCCATTTTTACCTACTGGTCTCCTGTCACAGAGATAGAAACTCATTCTATTTTGAGGGCTTCTTATTTCAAGGACTAAGCTTAAATACAGGCTTACAACTGCCTTTGCCCACCAGTGTCTGGGTTTATTCAGACTGCTGGGCAAGAAACAAGATCCTACAACATTTTTCATCTTCAAAAGTATCTTTGTTGGTTTTGGAGATACCTGAAAGAAATGGTAATGAACAACAGTTTTACAACTCCCTCTCCTTTCCAACACAACCACTGTGCTTTGAAAGCCACCCTAAGAGGTTTTTCTAGTAAACTGTCACTCCCTGCATAACAATGAGTAGTGAGCTCATCTTCCCCTAAGTAGGTCATGGGACGCTTAGCCATGGGATGTTTTCAAAGCAGTATTAAACTTTTAAAGACATCAAATTTTCTCCTGGTGTGAGAAGTTGCAGCCTGATAGCAGCTGGGGACTTTGAACTGAAACGCACCCAGCTGGAACTCTGGCAGAAGGAGATGCAATGATTAATTCACATCCGCAGCAATGTATAGCTGCAAACAGAAGAGGCCACAGAGCCAGTAGGAGACAAGCAGAGCACTGTGAGGCACTGTTTTTATTTACAGCCTCCTCTGAGATAATATTAAGAACATATGCAGAAACACTACTAACCTTATGGCTCTTGCTACATTTGGCCCACATCAGATGAAACCAACAAATGACTAAAGCACATACACCCTTACATCCCATTTATATCTCTTTGAAGTCAGTGGTATATGTGCCTTGTGCTGGGTACAGGGAAAGAAAATTGAAGTTCAGTAGTTTTTCTCAGTTTCATGTAAATATTTATTACTTTATTATGACTTTTTCTGACAAACAGCTATCTAGTATCAAATATTCATTCCTACAAATGCAATACACTGATAACAAATTACCTCTAGTTTTTCTTTAGGCAATAGTTCGGAAGTATCCATTTAACTACCACCCAGACACCCCTCAGGTGTCAGTCCAGAAAAAGAAACCTGGGAACATAGCCCAGGGACTAATCTCCAGCAAATGCAGCACCTCAGCTTGAACACAGTATTATGCAGATTGGATAATCTTGAAGGTTTTGTCCCGAAGACAAGACCTTCATATTGACAGGAATCAGTTCCATCTGTGAGCTTTAGGAAGTCAATAGGGGAGCCAAATTATTCTAGCTTATTACAGTTAGGGAAAAGCAGCACTACCAAGGATGACCCAAATCCCAGGTGAGCTGAACTACCTTCTGGAAGTATTTATCTTTCCCTACAGACTATAAAAGATAAGGGCAGGCAGACACCTTATTTAGGCACCTTTATTAAGAACCTAAAATTAGGCAAGATTAATCTGGGCCACCTCCTTTTGTCAATCACCATACACTGAGGGCAAATGCACTGAAATAGATTTTCTCCATGTCACTCGTTGCCAAGAATCTGCAATAACTTTACCACACAATGAGTAATTATTTCATGTTTCTTTGTGACATTCACTAATTCTCTGCATCTTTGTTCTGCGACACTGTTTCCTTTCCTGCCTTCTATTAACTATCAGTTAATTCTTCAGGGCTGAAAGCTACGAGCATGCCAAGAGTATAAGCAGCTTCTCTGAATAAGCTGCTTGTTGTAAATATACAAAACTTATTTCACTTTCTACTTGGGGTTTTTCCTCTAGTAATTGGTTTTCTCCATCTGTGCTTATTTTGCAACTGGTGAATAAAGGATGTTTTTTCAGATCCAACTGGGATTACAAGGTAAACTGATCTATACGTAATTAATGTTGTTGAGCTCTGTTGCTATTTCTTTCTTTACACTTAGTCTTTACATAGAATAATCCCAATATTGTACTTTAAAGACATTACTGTACAAGCAAAAGCTAAGAATTATAAACTAGTGCCATATCTTAAAATTCCCTGATATTTAGAAGGTGGCTAAATCAACATACCTAGAAGTCAAGCCCCCTTTATGCCACCTCAAAAGACAATTTTCAAGGGTGCTCACCTGAGGCATTTCACTCAAAAATGCCCAAAGCATTATTTTTACCATCTAACTTAGAAATATGATTTATGATTTAAAGTGATTTATCAAATAACATAAGCTAATGCTTAACTTGAAATCTGGAGTAGTCACGTATACCTGGGAGAGAAGAGGGCAATCTTTTCTTAGACAAAGTTCTTAAAAACCAATGTTTCAAGGTTGTGCCACGGTCAAGTGGTCTGTATATAAGCTTTTTGTCCTACAGCTTTGTACAAGAGCGTAGCAGAATTCGAAGTTAAGCCAAATAATTTTGCACAGGGGCAGGGAGGTGGAACACTACACAGATCCCGTGTTTAGCAAAATTTACATATCAAAGTAGCTAAAACATGTGACTACGAAGTAAAATCCTAACTCATTCTCTAAAATTTTATTCAGCGAGCTCAGTTCTAGAAGGAGAAGAAAGTGCAACAATTGATTTCAGAGACAGAAATGACACAGAATTTGAAGAATTACCAACCCTGGTGAGTATCATTCTAAACAGAGGTTCATATTCCTGGTATTGGCTGATGGCTTAGATTTTGGATAATCATTATAAATTATAAAGAATAACCTTGAGTTCTAACATTAAAAAAAATAATCTAATGCCAACGCTTTTGCTTTGCAAGCAATCAGGCTGAAGGTGACAAAACTGAAAACAATTTTGGCAGTTCTGTGCTCAAAAAGCATTAACCTGCATTTTGAGGTTATCTGATCTAGAAAGCCATTAGCTGAGAAGACTAATCACCTTACTTTGTTTTCTTTTTATTTGGTCACTGTACACGAGTCAAAATGAGAGGTGATAGCTAAGAAAGCATCCACAGGGCACCCGACGAATTTAAATGCTTATTTCATACAGGTAGAGTGCATGTACTGAGGCTTTCTTTTCCCTCTTTTTTCCCCCCAACTCTTGTAGTTGCCCACAAGACTACACAGTGTAACAAATCTCTTGCAGTTTGGACAACTGATGACCACAGAAAGTGCATTTGCTCCAGCTGAAGACAGTGAAAATTCTACTGGTTATGAAGCTAACACAGAAAATATTGATGGTAAAAAATCTTTCATTTCTATTTCATTATCCTAGAATGGTTCGGGTTGGAAGGGACCTTAAAGACCACCCAGTCCCACCCCCTGCCATGGGCAGGGACTCCTCCCACCAGACCATGTTGTTCAAAGCCCCCTCCAACCTGGCCTTGAGCCCCTCCAGGGATGGGGCAGCCACAGGTTCTCTGGGCAACCTGTTCCTACTGCCATCTACTAAACAATATGATAAAGTGGATTCTGACCTGTTTACCTTATGCCCGCTTAGCTGTCCTCCAAAAAGCTTGCTGAGTACCTATGCTTTTGTCTGATTGCATACAGAAGAATGTAGGGGCACAAACAAATGAGTATATGCTCTATAAGGCTTTTGGACTAGGATTGTTCTTAGTGGTTCACCCTTATGCATATCAGTAAAGAGTAAGAGCTCTCAAATCATGATAGAGTTGATAGAAGTTTTCTTTGGATATAGCATTATAAATTGGGATGCAAAACTCTGTACAAAGCAGAGCAAATAACTAAGTAATTATTCTCTTTCTGGCTTTACAGGTGGACTGAGTGGGGAACCAGAGAAAACTGAAAAAGGTATTAAACAAAATAATTGTTTATAAAGACAAGGGAGAACTTAATTGCCAGGCAATACTCTTCTAGAAGCCCCTAGCTTTGCCTATGCTATTCTTAAATAAAAGTTTCAGGAGGAGCTATGACCTGCTCCCTGATTTGTTTCCTCTAGTTCACCTGATGACCATCTACACAGGCACATCTACATAGAGCCCTCCAGCCCAAAGACACTTTTGCAGGCCAGAAATAAGCCTGATGAATTTACCAAACCTGCTCTGGAGTTCACAAAATAAGAGAATTTTCCCCAAGGAGTGGGATGCAGCAGAACAGCATCAGTTCTATCAGTAGCCTCTTATCAATGGTCTCTGTGAGAAACATGCCGACATTCCCAGTTTTTTCTTTCAGGTGGTCTGGAAACAATTGCACTGGTTGGAATAATTATTGGAATCATAGTTGCAGTTGGAATCCTTGCAGGAATAATCATCGCTGTTGTACGGAAGATGTCAGGCAGGTACTCGTAAGTAAATTGCTAATCAAGCTTTTCAAACAAGCATCATCCTCTAAGCAAGGTCACAGGAATTGCTTTGGAAATTTCTATTGCTTCTATTTTGACAAAATAACATATTTGCATATTATTCAGTGCCTATTGGTTCGGCAAGAGCTGCCAATGTGATGTGGGTGATCTAAATCCTTTCACGTGCTTCAGAAAAATTTTCCAGATACTGCATGCATGCTGTTATAATATCCATCAGGTGCATGAGGTTTGGATTACTCTGCTGCACAGAGGTAAAATTCACTACAAAGTATTACAGGACCAGCTTCTGGAAGTGCTGGATAACATGTGAACACTGACAAGAGAACCTTATCTTATTACTCTGGACATTTGTGGAAGCTGTTTTGGTTCATTGGTTCCATGCAAATCTGAAGTGCTCTACAAACTCCAAGGTAGTTAGAAAACCACAGTACATTTAACAAATACTATTCACCCAGCATTAGAAGAAAGCAAAATATGAACTGGGAAGAGAAATAAAGTAGTGACAGAAAAGACAAGGAAAGGGAGGGAAGAAAGATCATGAAACTAACATTTGGGTAACTCTGAACAACAATAAAATGTCTATGTTTTCTGTTTCACAGGCCCTGAATAGGTGAAACAAGCAACCATGCCATTCTATGCCAGAAAATTCAAGTGCTTCTTATTTTATAAGAACTAAAGACTATTCCTGTATTGTTGTGAGAAGATGATCCATGGAAAATGTGGTTGAAGAATTTCAGATCTATGGGGATCCCACACAACTCTAAGGACTCTTCCCCCCCCTCGCCCCTCTATGCCCCAGACTACAGAGTATGGAACATTTCATAGGATTTTTACTAACCAGGACCTTATTGGAAGAAAGAAAAAAAGATTATGCAGTAAGAAAAAAAAAAAAAGCAGCAATGAGATTTACATCTGAAACCTGATTTGCAGGTAAAATATGCTAGCTTTATTTTTAAACATTACCAAAGATTACTTCACATTACATTTTTTCATTTCTTTAAAAAACATATCCAGAATCTTCTAAGTCTTTTTGGCTGGTTAATGCTTGTGGCACGTTTATCTACCAAGTGATATATCAAAAAGGAAGTATTTGCTACAGAGAGAACCAATTATTTACAAATGTAGAAAATACTAGCTATTGGAAGCTAAAATCTTTCCACTATTGATATAGATTTTCTGCTCTTGATACTTATGTTATTATGTGGCAAAATATGGTAGGCTCAGCTGGAACTGACCTACCAACTGAAAGCTTGCTCATCTGACTGCTGCACCAGGAATTTCCTGTCTTCCCTTGTTGCAGAGACATGCAGGGATTGAAATACACATCCTGAATTAAAGGGTGCTTGGAAAATACCCAGTTTTGATGGGTCACTTTAGCCAGTTACTTAGCACGCTTCAGAGCTAACATGTAGAAGCTTTTGAATTAGTGTAGACAATTTTTTTCTTTATAATTGTGTCATTTTCTTGTTTAATAACATTGTGCAACACTAGATCAGAATATGTCAATGAGATATAATGTATTTTTGGACTCTTCAACTTTTCTATGGCATATTTAGGGCAGCAGTACCTGAATTCAGAGAGTTCAGAGCAAAGGCTTTGTCCAAGTGGCTGCAATGCATCATGTCTGGTGTAAAAATCATGATAATCCATATGGTCAATAATTGTTAATCATGTCAACTTCTCTAGATTTGCTTTTCTGTTTCTTTCATGTGCCATGAACTATCATATCAATCCAAGCTTTAGAAATAAAAATTATAATGTAAATGGTCTTATTTCACAATAATTGTTCTTTATTTTCTTTAAAAAAACACTTATAAAATGTTTTAAACTTCTCTCAACTTTCCTAAATTATTTTGCTACTTGTCTTGTCACTGCAGTGTCTGCAACCGACTCATTTGACACAGATAAATGAAACTGTCATCAAAACTAAACATGTGAGAAAAAGATTTAGAAGTCTTTTTATAGTGCAGTTCTTAAGCTCAGGTAGTGGGATATTCAGTTTGTGGTGACCGATGAGAGTAAGTTTTATCTTTGTTCTGGTCTATGCTGAGAACTGCGGACCAGGTCCAAAGGCTGTGATTTCCAGCTACGGGTGCTTTTTTTTGGTCTCACCTATACAGAGAAGCTAGTTTTCTAAAGTCTGAATTTAGACTTCTTGTCAATCTGAGAATTAAAGCATATTTGGATACAAGTTTTTTGTTTGCAGCTTGCTTTCAGTAAATACAGTTGTCTCCAAATTGCTAAGCTAATACTCCTAGTAACGCTTTACCTGGAACAGTCATTCTCTTCCTTACCAAGGAAAGATTCTAAATTAAAGTTTTCCTACAGGAGTGACTTTCCCCTTGAATAACTATTCCCATCACATTACAAGCAGTATCACAGGTAGGCAATTTATAATGAAATTGAAATATACCTTAACTCATATACTTTGTTTTGAGAGTCTGCTCTGATAAAACACAATCAAGGTTGTTACACGTAGAGGGAAATTACTGAGTGTGCATTCACCCACACAAGGATGCAAAGGCAGGAAAGCAAGACTTCAGTCTCCTATGGATAAGCATGTGAGCTTCTGTCCCTGAAATACAATTCACACACACCTTAATACACTTCCAAATCCTGTGACTCAGTTCAGGTGAAGATATTTATCTTGTCTAGAAGGAATTTACCTTTTCACACTAGATTCCTTTTCCCCTGTACTTCTAGGTTACAGTACTTAAAAGGGGGCAAATTCAGGTATTTTGTTTCCAAGTGTCCATAAATCCCACTGGTTTTTGAAAGAGAATTATGATAATTTCATTCTTCTTTGTTCTATTTGCCTGTGTGACTTGTAAGAATTAGCTAAAACTGCATGTAAACTCCTATGAAAGCAGGAAGGTTACAACTTTTTCTAATTGTGGCAACATAAAAGAATAGTACTTTCTGTTACTCTAGATACAACAATTTCTTGTCTGTACTGGAAACTACCCTGTAAGATGCACTTGACGTCTGACCAAATACGTACCATATGGAATTATGAATTATTCAGCCATTGTAGGGAATAGCACAGATGTCACCAGTTTCTTCTGCACCAGCTCAGTTGCTGCTAACTTGCAAATACCATAAAATGAAAAAAACATTCTTCTGCCTGTTCTGAATACTGGTTAAGCCAGAAGTAACAAGACCCTATTTGAAAAATGCATAGCATTAGCGTAGACAACCTTTTTGGGAAGTTCTGAGTTTCCCTGGATCTTGTACAGAACACCAGTTGCACAGCCTGCATTCTGCTCAAGTAAACTGCACTTTGCTTCCACTACAGAATCTCTCACTGAGAGTCATTTTAACTTCATATACCAACTAAGTTTTCTGGTCTTAACTGTGCCATTATATTCTGCCCTCTAGTTTAAGGAAAGTTTTATTAATCTTTGGTGAAATCAACTCCTAACCAAATGGCCCACGCTCCACTGAAACATTATTTGCAGGGCTTCCAGCACTGGAGATTCAGTATTAAATATTGTGCTGTACTAAATCTGAACCTGAAAAAATGTGAAGACATGAATGACCTTCTGATTATCAGCTGGAGTACAGGATACAGCTAAAGAAAGCAAGGGCTCCAAAGAATCAGACCTCCATGGTTCTGACAGTATGAAAAAACAGCAACTGCTGCTACACTGATACATTTAATATTCTGATGATTCATACCACCAGGCTGTCTAGAAATCTCAAGTGTAGAACATTCCATTCAGCTTCAAGCAAACCTCAAGAAACAATGGCTTCTTCCTGAAAAGCTTTGCCACATTTGTTATGTGTTTCTGTTCTACCAAAGAATTCTGAATTTAATTCCCTTTTGTAACTTCACAATACAAACATTCTAGAAGTGTAGACGAAAAATCTGTCCAGGTCTAGGTTCCATTTGCAAATGGCTGCAATGTTCATAGAGAGCTTTCATTGACTTGTATTATCTAACTTCCCGTTACTAGTTCAAGACTCAAAGGTAGTTTGAATACTAGCTACATGTTTTTTGGTAGAATTTACATGGAAGATGGGATCTTTTCTGCTTCACAAGAAGTCAAACAGCACATTGTCCTAGGGCAAATAGTTCTGTAAGCTGAAATGAATGATCAGTATACACGCTTGCAGAATCAAGGCCCAAGGTCAGGAGACTTCCTATGAATGAGAACACATCAGGAAACAACAGCTTCATACTTTCACCAGCTGGCTAGGTTTGGGTTTTATTCACAGGGAACAACATTAAATATATCAACACTTTCTTTTAACTTAAGGTCCTTACTCCTGATCACATTCATTCCTTTATAGTTAGTAACAGTAATGTTCGCTTTTGCAGCTTGGCTTTGAGTCATGAATGTGGCTCTCCCTGACAGACAAGCAGGCACCAGGCTTCCTGTGAGAATGCCAGATGTCACTAAAAAATATCATAAACAGAGTTGTCCCCTTGTATTTGTGTCTGTGAGGAAGATATACAGCAGTAGCATACTATGAAAGCAATGACTTGGTGCATCAATATTTATAATACTTTTACGCATCAGTACAGCAATTCTTAGGAGAATTCATCTAGGGCATGCTTTTACTATGAGAACAGAAAATTTCAGAAGAATGAATTCAATAAAACTAGCAATAACTAAGCATGAACCAGAAGAATTATGAAGATCTCAAGTTACTCCTATAAATTTAAAAAGTGTTTATTTAAAGTCAAATAAAAGTAAAACATGCAGCAATTGCTTTTAAATATAATTATTCACTATCTTAAGAGCACCTGCAGTACACTATTGCAAGTATCTTAACAACATATTATTTCATTAAAAATTAAGTACAACCTGCACACTAACACTTTTTGTAAAGTTGTTAAACTCAAAAGTGCTGATATATCATTCACATGAGGATGGCAAGTACTACCTCCAGTTCAGGAGAGTACGATACACAGATTAAGTGACTTGCCAAGGGTTAGAACTGCAGGTAAGGGAAAAGCCACAAAAAAACCCCAGTAATCTTTAAACATTGGTCCTGTCACAGCTTCAGATGAGTTCAAATGAAGTGATGTTCCATTATGTTTTATGATAATATGATTCTTACTATTCTTTAATACAAGGTAGCAAGAAAGGATACAGAGGAAAAAACGCAGCTTACTGAACCCACCAAGAACTCTCAGGTCATACACATGCTGTGATTGTTTTTGATGAAAAACCATTGCATCTAAAAAGAATTTCTCCTCCACCCTCTGAAGTTTTGCAGTGTAGATGCTATTGAACTGCTGCAATTTAAAGCTTAGGTCATAACTGGCCTACATCATGCCGGAAGACATTGTTATACCTATTTATACTCAGCTACTTAACTAGATGAAGTATCAGATTAGCCATACCCATCCTTTTCCAGACAGCTTTTTTAAGCTAAAGTATTAATCATACTGAAGTTCTTGGCATCTAGGCTTTGTTAGACAACTAATGGATACTAGAAGGTAATAGTGGATATGTAACTTGACACTAGGTGCCATAACGAGAAGTCTGAATTAGTGCTTTGTACATTTTTCACAGCTGCAGCACAGAGGCATTTATGTATAAATAAACCCAGCACCGCACTAGCCATGTGTCTTTGTCCAGGCCTTGTGGATTTAGGCATTAGCCCAAACCCACAGCTCCCCCTGCTCTGCAACAAACAGTTGCACTGCAACAAAGATCCCCATTCAATTACGTAGCTTGTTAGGCTTTTCCAGGCTGGAGAAGTCAGATTTTCAGACTCTGGTAAATGCTAAATTGGCAAGTGTCTTAGCAGGCAAGTTGTGCTGCACATTCCATGCATTTTCAAGGTTGTGGTCTGTTTCCAGAAAACAGTTGGCAAGGATGATTGATTTTGAGAGTTGAAAACCAAAACCAAACTGTGCCATGCACAGAAAAAAAAATCACTAGAAAATGGAAAGAGTAAGGGCAGAACTGCAAAACATTGTCTTAACTAAAATTTAATTTCATTCACATTTCCAGATTGAGCTAAAAGGAAACAATGGATTTGCCCATCGATGGGGGCCATTTCAGATGTTAAGCCCCATCAGTATTCAGATAAACATGCATTAGGGGAAAACATTCTTAAAAATGTTTTGTTCTGAGTTGAGACACACTCAGAAGTTTGTCTCAAAAAAATAATTTTCCAGGGTCAGGAATACAGGGGCTCCAGGACATCCATCTGATCTTTTCCTGGTCTACATTTCAGATTATCATAGAATCAAATCACAGTTTTAAAAGTGTTCTCTGAGATCTCACAGCACAAATACAAGGATAAGGAACCACTCAATTCACCCTGGGCTGTTTTGGCTGTATTAGAGTGTTCTACTGCATAGAAATACACAGTCTTTATTTTTATGTGCAATCAGGACCCCATGAATTACCGAACATTAAGCCTTGAAGCTCACTTAAATGCACTTGGATATAGATGAGCTTTTCTTTTCCACAATCCACTTAAAACTTCCTGAAATAGTTTCTCTACACGATAAAGAAGGCACTCCCTTACATTAAACCATTGCAAGTTTTATCCAAGTTGAAATAAAGAAACAAGTTTTACTGATAAAGGAATGCTCACTGGGACAGAAGGGTAGGAAAGAGTTGTTCTTCAAAGCACTCAAAGTCAGACCCTCCTTCTACAGCAAGTCTGTTGACTCAGTAAGCATACACATACAGAGGCTCCCCAAAAGAGTAATTTGATTTCAAGCTTACTTTTTCCTTAGCAGTCTAGAAAAATCAAAGGACGTACCTCAAATCAAACTAATTTAGTTTAATGATGACATGCTTTTTAACTAATTTTTCCTGCAATAAGACTGCCATCCGGTAACAACTTACAGGCAATACTGACCAGCAACCGAGTTAAATCATTGACTAAAAGTGGATGAACCTAAAACCTTATTAAAGCATTTGTTCCTCCCCTCTCGAATGACTAAACATTTTCTAACAAGGCAATTTTAAATGTTCTGCTGTTTGTCTTAGGAAATTAGTACTGTATGTCTCATTTGAGGTGGGAAGCAAATCCATTTCCTGCTTTTATCAACCATGTTATCCTCAAACAACATATTCCTTTAGAGTCCTGTGGATACTTTGCCTCATGACATTTTTGATTCATCCTATACAGGAAACAGGGAAGGAATTAGCAGGTTCAGCAGGTGTACTCAAGGGAAAAGAGATGGGAATGTCAGTTCTTCGTCATTTCCTATCTACCATGTTGCAAAAAAACACCAGAGTTGAATTAGCAGTAATAAATGAGCATAACATCACACATGCTCCTTCCTTCTCGAAGGAATGTCCTCTCCTGTGCACTTAGCACTGATGCAATTTGCTGAGAAGTAAGGGACAACCTTTTGCAGAACTGTTGTGTTTTCCTGCCTACACCCATACAAACTCTTTATACAAGGAGAATTAAGAAAATCACAACTTCTCACAACCTAGATATAGCTTTAGAAATAGGTGGTACAAGAGTTTTTGACCCAAAACACAGCCCTTAAGAGTAAGTTGTATAACAAAATACAGCTCACATTTTTAATGGGCAGCCTTTGCTTTATTAGTAAAGTAGTGAAAGAATTTGCATACTATAAGTTGCTGCGTAAAGTTACCTCTGTGATTCAGAGCTGGACTTAGCCTGAGGAAAATATTCCTGGCACTATGATCTATGTCTTTTAGGAGACAAAATATTAATGAGATTACAAAAACATATATTGCTATTAACCGCAACTCACGGGAAGGCAAACCCTGCCGTCTGTTCATTTAAACCTAGAAGTGCTGAACTTAAGAAATGTTTAACTCAATTACGAAGTTACCCCTTAACTTAAAAACAGTTTTCCTGATGGATTTTTCTAGCTCATTTTGTCATGATTAATTAGCTTCCTTCCACAATAAGCATGCTTGATTGACTGACTGGAAAGTAATAGAAGTATTTGAGAAGGTAAAGCATACTTGCATTTCATGCAGAACGCTGAGGAAGAACCACAAGAATGACTTAAGATTTGATACACATGACAAGAAGCAATATATAAAGAAATACACAAGCAGAACACTAAAAAGAGAGATTCCTCACTGCGGGCTAATAACACAGATGCACCATGACTGACTGCACACTCAGTAAACTGTACCCTAGCACCAGCTAGTGGTAAGAATTACTGAAGGCATTTTTACAACAAAAATGAACATGTTCATAATATAAAAGCTTCCGATTATTATATATTGCCTCCTAGCCATCAAGCCTATTTTTAAAATGCTTCCAAAAAAACCAAAGTTACATATTAGTTTCACAGAGCATGCCTACACCATCTATGCAGCCCCTCAAGTGTTTTTGATTGATCCAGTTGCTGGAAACAGCAGAAGCACAGAGAAACAGATGCTCTCTCCACAGTCAGTGCTATTTCATCCTCAGAGGCAGCTTGTCACTTCGCAAGTAGCAGCTACCCAAAACAAGAGTTAAACACTATTTCCTCTCAACAAAAATATTTCTTGTGTTTCACTAAGTTTGAGGGATTAATTCAGCTAAGAAACTTGTGGTCATGCATTTTCTGGACCCAATCTTGTAGCGTTTGAATCAGTTTACAGAGGCATTCCTAAAACATCTACTCCACTTCACAATGGTTACCATCCAATGTCAGTTGGTATATTTATCTAAATTTAAATGCACCTTGTCTTTATCCCTGTGTCACTGTTGGCGTAATTAACTCAGAAGAATTTTAGCTAGCTCATAGGCTCATTACTCAGGTAATGGCTACTAAGTCCTACATAACTTACCTGACGGACTGAAGACTTCAGCAGCTGTCAAGTTCTGGAGAGGGCAATGTTCAAGTGAAGGATGTCTATTCAGTCTTAGACAGAAGTCATCTGTTCTGTAAAATGGAGAAAATAAAGTCTTAGATTCCACAGCCTCTGATCAAGAGGGAGTGAACTGACTTCCCTGACTTGACACCGTTACCCTGCCCCATCAGATATCCTGGTTGCATTTTGCTCGTCAGTTACATGGGAATTGTGGGAAGGACTCTTGGAGCATGCACATGGAAGCTAATTATGTAAGACTAACTAGGTATGACCATATCATCAGTTCCATGAAGTGGTCCTGAAAAGGAATCTCTCCATAGCTATAGGAAAAGAAGAACTTCTTGGCCAGCAGATGAGGAACTTTTGTACAGTATAACAGGCAAGCAACGAACAGACAAGAATGACAAGCAAACCGTGAAACACGTGCGAGTAGTGTAAAACTCCACTGATAGGCTTGGATACTGCTTCAAGTTGTGAAAAATTAGATTTTAGAATAAAACCTGCTACTGGTGCAAAGATGACCTAGGCTACACAGAGCAGAAATAAAAGTAAGGACTGTGAAGGACCTTGAGGCTAAGTTAGAAAGGATCACCTAAACCAGGAGGAATTGAAAGAAGCAGGAACAGTTAAATGCCTGAATTTTGTCTCATTCCCCAGACATTTCAAGCCCAAGTTGCCTAAATATCTTAGTAGCCCAGAAAATTCTTTGTTTTATCTGTCAAAAATGCTCTTTTAGAAAAAAGGTAATATTACTTAAATTCAGAGCTATTGAGTAACCAGTAACCCTGGCAGGTCAATTGTATCAGTATACAACTGTATACAACTGTATTTCCCAGAGAATTTATTAGTTTAAGCCATAACATGCAGCACAATGTCTCCCATGTTTAGAACAACAAACTAGAATCACATAGAAAGTTTTGATAACAGAGACTTTGTTCCAATTAACTGGAGAAGAACTGGCCATATCGGTATCACTTGGATCTAGCTAGTTTAAAGGTTACTTTAGACTCTGATGAGAAAAACCTTTTCTAGAAATTTGTCTCTACTGTGTGCTGATATTATGTACCTCTGTGCTTACACACACCAAGGTAACCTGAAAGTCTAATTCATTATTTTAGAGAGCACAATAGCAGCAGTATTGATATTTTCAGCATCCAAAAAAATTAAGTGTTCAGAACTTTAATCAACTAAAGACTTGTAGGTTTCTCTGACCACCAGAAATAGTGCAAATTGAAATGTAAATCCACTGGAAAGCCACCAGGTGGTATATATTCTTAATGTAAATGCAGGAAAAATAAAGATGACTTGTACACACATAGCCAGATCTACCTAAATTTCAAGCACAAATAAGTGACTACATGACATTATCAACCAACACAAAAACTTCCAGGCAAGGAAAATTGAGAAATCTATCTGGCAATAAACAGGAGCAAGAGAGGAACAAAACCCAGCACAGATTATGCCAAAACTAGACAGCTTGTTCCTGTTCAGTGTGACTGAATGACGGGTTCTGGAAAAAACGTATTAACAGTCACAGATGTGTCCTGATACAAGTGAAGAATACTACATGGAAGTGACTGAGGTATAGAACAGGAGTGTTTGAGACAAGGTTGATATTGAAAACTGTGTTTTTATTGTAACAATAGATATTTGTTCCCCTCACAATTACCCAGAATCTGTCACCTGCCTTTTTAATGCTGCCAGTCTGTTAGCCTCACTGGTTTTGAATACCTCTGAAAACAAGGAGCAATTGGCCTGCTATAGCATTTCTGCCTCTGAGGAGGCAGCATGTTGCAGAAGGCTTCATAGGGACATTTACAATTTAAATGAGCAGCTTGAGAGCCCTAGGATTCATTCACGGAGGATTTCTACATCAACAGTGACATGCTAAAATATTTATAAATAATGTGAGTTTCTGCCATTTAATGACTCCAAACTATAAATATTAATCCCAGGCCAGAAATAAAACAGTGTTTTGTTCCTCCACATCCTTTTTCATCTTTTGCAAATAAGCATACAATGACACTCCTAAACTACAAATCCCTTTATCCACATAAGAAACTCTATTTGTGTCTGGACTTTGGTTATCACAGTTGAGATAAATGCTAACTATTTCCAGAAAGAAATGTAGCTTTGAACTTTGACAAAGATTGTCCTGTTGGAGCCTACCATAGCTTTAAAAACATAATGTCCATACTACACAGATCCTCAGATCCTTCCTTCATCGAAGGAAACTCCTCGACGTTAAGAGCCCTCCCTCGTTAGGTGAGTGGTTGCACATTTTTGGTCATTGGCCATAAACCTGAAGAATTCTTAAGTCGGTTGTGTAGTATTAACTCTTGAAAAACACTCTGAACCTGTGGATTGTTAATGTTTGTCAGAATCTCAAAGTGGTTTTGGTTAGAGTAAGACCTAGTAAGACCTAGTTTGATTTTGTTACCATCTTTAAAAGACAGGACCAGTGTCTTTCAGGTCCACCTTTCACTTTTAAAAACTATGTATTAACTGAATCACAGCAGCACTGAAAAGCATAAATGATTTGGAACTTGGATAATGAACAAGGAAACAGGGAAAAACATATTTGATTGCAGGATTATGGGTCTCACTACATACGTAGCATATGGAAAAAGATTGAAGGTACAGGGGTATTTTGCTCACACTCAAAGCATGCAGACTAAATATATAGAACCTGGTTAAGTGACTAGTTGGAAAACAATAGTGTCTATTAACACTTGAGCAAAGCACAGCTGCTTAGAGTAAGAGTGATGGGATAAACCAAACATATAGAGGCTGGGAAACAGCTGTAATTTGTCTGCCTTAGTTATAAAATTAAATGTTAGTGTAGTAGAAGTAAATATTAAATAGAATAATTAAGTAGAATTAAATTAATCTAGCCTAATAAGCAAAAGTAGTTTAAACATATATTTATGAGAGGATTTGTTATTACTAAAATTAGAGGTTTCAAAACTGGTTTTGGTATACCTAAGCAACATTTTAAGATACAAAAATATCCTGCATATCCCAGGTGGGAAGATCACTGTGTCCTGTTACTTTTCAGTCTGCTGTTGCTTGGTGAAGTTAAGCATTACCACAGACATTCAAATTCCCTGGTTTCAGAATGTCCTTTTTCCTTATGCTTGAAAGGTTATCTTTCTTTGTTGAGAATATGGTGGATCATTTGAAAAAGCTTCAGTTTGACAAGAGCAGAGATATGCTTGGCTTCATGGAATGGGATTCCTCTGTCCTGGTACTGTATTGTGTCTCCAGGCTTATGACAGTTTTAACGTTACTCCTTGATGTACATGCACAATGAATGTGAAAACAAAATAATCCAAGAAATGGGAAACATTTCTATACTTTAGACGTCTAATCTAGAACTGTATTAATGCCTCCCATCTTCCATGGGTTCAAATGGGTTTAAATCAGGAGGTTTTTCTCTGGAAAAATGGCAATTTTTTAGCATTTCCATGTAAAAAAATAGTCCTAGCCCAGAAGGATTACATCTCTTTGACAGTATGAATACAAAATTCAAGTGAGAGAGAAAATTATTTTGCTCTTCAAATTAAAGGAAGGGAGACGCTGTTGTGCCCTGCAATACCAATGCAAACACCTCCCAGGAGGCAACTATGGGGCTTTTCCTCTCAGGTACTTACTCAGAATTGGAAAGTTGAGGAAAAAAATAATTTATGCAGGGCAGCACAATATATGTGCAGGAAAAATGGGTCTCAGCCTGTCAGAGGCTGAGGTCCTCAGGGGTGAGGATCTTCCCACACATCACCTATAGTTAGTCAAATGATTTCCCCTCAGCCACTGTTTTGTTTTTTCCATTTTCAGTCAGAGGCGAGAAAACCACCTCCCTGCGGAGCTGCATGACTACGAAAAGAAGAAAACCAGACCAAACCAAATAAAACACCCAGAAATAGGGAAAGGCAACCTGCTCTTCTCCACAGCTCATTGTCTGGGATGAGGGGTGGTGGCTGGAGGCCGCGGTGCGGGGGCCGGCTCCGGCAGGTGGGATGAGCTGAGGTCT
>JAHREE010000205.1:2572788-2593550 GCA_033628505.1 Tringa tobata
GGCCCGGGGAGGTGGAGCCGGGCCCAGAGGAAGGTGGCAACCGTGGCCGCAGGGTGGGCGAGCGGGCAGCGGCTGCAGGTGCGAGGTGGGAGTCCTGACCCTGAGGGAGAGCCTTATGGAGAGAGGGGGCCCGGGGAGTGGAGACAGGGGTGAGGGAGGAGGATGGCGGCAGAGGCCCTTTGGAAGAAGGGGCTTCGTCCCCTGGGCTGCTTTTTGAGGTTTTTTCCTAGAAAATGCTGGGTCGGAAGTGTCAGCTGGCAAAGCAGAGCTCTGTAGCCGCTGCTAGCCTGACGTTGTGAGACAACTGTTGTCTTCCAAACAGTTTGTAATACACTGTCTTCAAAAGTTTTGGCAATTCACACGCCTTAAAGCTTGCCTTAGATCAAGCGTCTGCCAGGCCTGGGGAAATTAATGTCAGAATTGGTTTCCTCACTGGAAATGGCATTCCTAGGACATGTCACATAAATCAGAGATTTCTTCATGATGGTGCAGTGGTACCGTGGGAGAGAATGTTTGGGGTGAGAGAGGAAATTTGCACTGTGGGATGTTTAGGGCAGATCAAGAGTAGTATTGATGTACTTCAGGAGGGACATCTGTATCTTGGAAGTACATTTTATATTTGAAACCAGAGCAGCAAGTGGAGCGTTACTGATAATCATCTCGGGAGCAAGTAGCTGAAGTCTTCAGTCAAGTTATTAGTGGTTTCAAATTCACATGAGGCTGCAAAATTTCCATTTTGAGCTGGTAAAGAAAACTTTAAATTGTTTTCAACTGTTGAAGAAGGAAGGGGAGGTGAAGTGGTTGCACCTGCGGTCTGATCATTCGGTGGCAAAGAGAAATATTTTTCTTATTTTACGCTTGAGTAGTCAACAGTGGACAGCTCTTGAAAACCAAAAGGACTGCTTACATTTCTGATACCACTCCAGTTTACTGTTCCCACCCGTGCTTTTGACTTTGGGCATGTTATTTGGATGAAAAGTCAGTTTTTCCACACATACTAAGCAGATGAGGAGAACTGGAGATGTGCAGCAGTGTGGTGTGTAACTATTATATTGTTGTCTTTGACGCTTGCCACATTTTAATAAAAATGATGCGCATATTAAGAATTCAGGTATGCTTTCCTTGGTGTAGGGAGCTCTTCCAGCTGTTGAAATGTGTGGTGGTGAATCAGTGATAGCATTGGCACTCTTCAGATAAAGAGTGCATCATTGATAGATGGGAGGAGTGACTTTGAAGAAACAAAAGAGCTATTGGACTTGTAGAGACAGTAACAGGAACCATCTAGTAGTACCTGTTGGTTTTCAGGCGTATCAGTGGTTGTACTTGATGATCTTAAATGTCCCTTCCACTCCAGACAATTCTATGATTCTATAGCTCCCAGGATTTGCTAGGGCAGAAGTGTCTTAACAGCCTGTCTCCCCATGGCATAGACCATAAAAAATGAGGCTAAGTTTCACTTATAGTGGAACACTAGTTACATTAAGTAAAAGGCAAGTCATCACTTTGGGTAATGTACCTTGGATAGAAATGCCATGATGAGGATGGTGTTTGGAGATTCCTGAATTGATGCCTGTTTAGTGTGGGTATGGGAACCCGGAGAACAGCCTTCTTCCAGAGTAGCATGGAAGATGGGGGAAGGATGTTGAAGTACTTCCATGCATTTGTATAATTTTATAATTTTATAATAATACATATAATTGTATTCTTATTTTTTTACATGAATATTTGCTTGACAATGTAAGGGAAATAAAGCAGAAAGTCAAAGCGAACTACTGTTTTTCTGTAAAAACTGAAATGACTTTTGAAGTCCCATCCTCCAGCACAGTGATGCCCCCATTTCACTGTTGTATATAAAAGCCTTGATCCTTAAAGATAAACAAGTAATAGTATATGAAAAGGAGATCTGAATATGGTTGCCTGCTAGGTGGCTGGCTGTTGAAAACAGAAGCTCAGAGAGATTTAGAGGTGACCAGTGTGGTAATGTATTTCTGTATCATTGGGATCCAGTTTATTTGTGGTGTTCCTGCAAGACTTTTGAATGAGGATCTCAACCAGAAAAAAAAAAATTAATCTATGCTTTGTAGTGGTAGCACAGAACCTTGGTCATCACATTTGCTTACTGGTGGAGATTGGAGACTGTTACTTCTGTATTTTTTATCAGGGACTTATGAACAGCTGGAGTTCATAAGCTTGTGTGTTGGCTATCTGCACTGGTGTGCCTTTTTGAAGTTCTGCAATGTATGTGCTGTTGAATTTGTTAGCTTGTGAAAGGGAAGGTATGATCCTGATACCAAATTTCCTTTACCAATGTGTTTTTTCTCTGATTGTATTCTTAGCTGAAAAATATTGCTTCTCTGCCTCTGTATAAAACATGTCTGTAGACGAAAGCTGGAGCCTGAGTCCTGCTCTGTAAAAGAAATGACTGAAATGGACTTCTTCATATAGTAGTAAATCAGCAATGTACTTGTCTGAGAAAATTTTCATTTGAATTTTCTGTCTTTGCAAGTACTATTAGAAGTGTGCTTATGTCTGAAGATTGGAATGGTATTTCTGTATATATTTGCAGTCATTAGAGACTTGTTATTTTCTGTTGACATCTCTTTACTAGTTGCAGTTTAATTAGTAAACTCATGTTTCATTTTTGTGTTGGTGACTTCTTGAGTTATTTTCTTGCTTATCTGAATAAACCTTTCTAAGATGTAACAGTTATTTGATTATATGGCAGTAAGCAAAGCCTTTTTACTTAATGAACAATAGGTAATAGAGTTTAGTCTTCAGAAAATCGTTGTTTGGCTGTTTTTCTCTGTTCTTGTTGTGTCAGTCTTGAGTAAATGAAGATGTCTTTGCGATTAGATGCCCATGGATGGTGCTTCTTGTTTCTATCAAATGCATATTTTAATCTTTCAGAGTTAAAATGAACTTCTTTTTTTTTGGCAAGCTTTGTTTCATCTAACACACTGAGAATTTGTAGATTGGAGTATTTCAGTATTAAATTGAAAAAAAAATTAAATGTCTTGATGTTACAAAAAGAAAAAGGCAGAAAAAAATCATGTGCTGGAACTAAAAACTAAACAAAGAAAAAGATGTCTGCAGTATCCCAATCTGAACCGCTGGTCACTAGGAAAGGAGAGTGTTGAGACTTTCAGGTTTTGTTTCTGGTTCTGTAATGAACATGTTTTTACCGGAGCAGTGACGTAATGCATGTCCCGTTTTCAGCTTCCTAAACAGGATTGATACTCTTACGCCTGGTTTTTCCTTTCTCTGAATTGGAAGCAACATCCTCTCTTTCAAAGTGCTTTTTGATTCTGGGATATTTTTAAAAACAATTAACCAAACCCACAAACAGAAATGATAAATATGGCTTATACAATCGCAAGGTAGACTATTTAGTAAATCCTAGGAATGCTTACTAGAAGTAACATCTGATTTAGTTTGAAAAGACAATCTGTAACGTTGGTTTTATATAAAATTACTTGCTCTTATTTGCAGACTGTTCCCAGCAAGTTACGTTTTTTGTAAGGGAATATTTAAAATTCTTAAGTGTAGCATTCAGAAATAAGGTTAAAATATTTCTTGTTTCAAGTATTTTGCTTTAGAATGACCACAGTGTTTCCTTAAGAACAAATGTCTTGTATATTCTTATCTAAATAAATAGAATTTGTTGTCTAACAATGAGCCTTTCTAAATACACTTAAGATGATATGATGCAGTAGATCTTCTTTCACTTGTGTTTGTTTCTCAGATGGCTTAATGTCTTGAGAAAGTGCATAGTATTTTTGTACTCATGAGATACAATAGTAGGTAGTGGTTTGAAAATAAATACAGCTTGACAATGTTTTCTGGAAATTAGCTTTAAAAATTCAGGTTACTGTACTGGTGAGAACACTTCTGTTTTGGCATAGAACCTCTAGCTTTTTTTAGGGACTTATGTGAATCTTCAAGTTTACTGTGGTAGATGTTATTAACAATATTCAGGTCTTTGATAGATGGAGATACATGTTGCTGTTGAGTTTGGAGGGAAGGTTGAGCAGAAATAGTTGTTACTTCTATTGGATGGAGCTGCTGACATGACTTTTTCAAAGTACTAACACAATTGTAGATTATTGCTAACTTTAAAACTGATTATAGTGGTCATCATCACTTCTTTAAATTCAATATATCACAATTCCCCTGATGACAAATTAGAGCAGTATCGTTTACCATTTTAGAGTCATAGAATCACAGAATGGTTAGAGTTGGAGGGCACCTTCAAGACCATCAAAGCCCCATCCAGCCTGGTCTTGAACTCCTTCAGGGATGGGGCAGCCACAGCTTCCCTGGGCAACCTGTTCCAGTGTCTCAGTATCCTCACAGTGAAGAATTTCTTTCCAGTAGCTAATCTAATCTCCCTTCTTTCAATTTAAAACGATTACCCCTTGTCCTATCGCTATACTTCCTGGTAAAGGGTCCTTCTCCAGCTCTCCTGTAGGCCCCCTTTAGGTACCCAGATTTTCTTTGGGGCTTTCCTGGAAGACTGTGTGTTGAACTTGACTCTATGTGTAGCTAAAAAAGTCCTTAGTGTATGAACTGAAAGCTTGTCTCTGCTTGCAGTGGCAAGAGTAGGTACGTTGTTGATAGTCATTGATCATATGGGAACTAATATTTGTGCAGCAGTTGTAGAATACGTTTCATGTTTTCTTGGTTTTGTTGAACTTTGTGTACTAGAAGTTAACCCCCAAATTTACTGCTAAAGATACTTTGTTTTCTGTTCTTATGTCATGTTTCATTTAGGTAGAAAGAAAACTAGTGATTATACGTAACGCTGTATATAGTCTTAATTTCTTTTTTCCCCAGTATGATTAATCTTACTTTCCACACCGAGTTGATTGTTAACAGAATAGGTAAAATGGAGGAAGGAAAAATTCAGGCTTTCTTTTTCAGTGAGAGAGCTCATAGATTTAACTTGTCAAAACTGCAGTTATAAAATTTCAAGATGAAGTGTGTGTTTTAAATTAATAGCTTTATAAATACTTGTTGAAGCTTTTGGTTTACTTTACCCTAATTTCTCATCTAATTGGATTTTATGGTCAACTGGTTCCTCTGGTAACTAGTAGCTGCAAAAGTACAGAGTAGCACAGTCTGGTAGGAATCTACCTAAACTGTGATGTGTAGGTTTAAATATGTCAGTATGTTATGATTTGCCATCTCCTTAGAAATACCGTTCAGACGTTTGGATATAACCAGTTCTATAAAAGCTTTATTCAGCTCTTATAATGTCTGTAAAAATACCAGGCTTATTTTTTGTTTTGAAAATGCTTTGAAAACAGTACTAATTCTAAGCAAAATAATTTTGAGTTAGCATATGAAATGCAAGAAAAGCAGATTTTTACTGCTCAAATGAAACAAACAAAAAAAAAGTTTCTGACTGCTTTTCAAGTTTTTGACCATTTTATTTAACAACTTGGTTGAAGCTCAGCTTAGAGGAAATTTTCAGCTTGACAGGACTTTCCTTTAGCGTTGACCCCTTCAACCCAGCACTTAATTGATATCTACTTTGTGTCTCTCAGATTCCTTTCATTCAGTGGCTGAGTAGTGACGGTGTTGAGTGTTTGCTTCTGTAAGGCAGTGCTTTAAATCCTTATTGTCTTTATATATCTAGAGTTCTAGGTTAAATGCCTTCCTTGTTTATTCAGTGTTGAAAATCACGTCTGTACTTCGTGTGACTGTATTTACCACAGTGTAACACGTGCCCTTCTACAGTGGGTTTTCTAAATCGCTTTCCAGAACTGTGGTAGAAAATGGTTATATGAACAGTTCAGCCCTTGTCATGGAAGGAGGAGAGGGAGAAAAGGTAGAAATAGGTGGCTGGAATCAATAACTACTTAAACTCATTTGCTACAAGCTAAATAGCTCATCAGGCTCTGCCCTAAAATCATGGCAATAAAAGGTTCTTGCTTATGTTATCTTCATGAGCAATGGGGTTTTATTTTGTAGCCAAGTATAGAAAAGCAAGACATCTGCTACTAAAAATAGTTTTTCACCCTAGGAAATGTTTTGGTGCCTCTCTTGCTATCCAAAATATTTCATTTATAAATTGACGTTGTGTGGGCATTGTCCCAGTGACCAATGAATAAGAGCGCTGAATTTTTCTCTGTTATTCAGGCATCATCTCGAGTACAGAAGTTTAGACTGACTCCAAGCTATGCTTTTTCTTTAATGAGCATTTCCATGTGCTAAGGCGACTTTCAGCAGATGCCAGGCAGGCTGTGGATCACATTTCAGAAACCATTTGCCTAAAGCATTTGCGCAAAAATGTCTGAAGTAGAAATCGGATTTGTCAGGAGGGAAAGTAAGTTAAGATGTCAAGGCTGAGGGAAGTAAAGGGTACGTGGAAGATGTGTGAGAAACAACTGCGTGCTAATGTGTGAGAAACTTAGAGCCAAAGGGACGTTATTGTCATGGCAAGATTTAGCAATCTCAGGATTGTAACTAGTAATGAAACCTGGGGAGATTATTCCCTACTTTTTGGTATTTTCTCTGTGTTGGCTATGTTCGCTGTCAGTGCTAGAGAAAATTTTAGAAAATCAAATGCTTGGGATGTATCATTCCTAGGAATTGATTTGTATTTGACAGATATACTGAAATAAGTTGCAACAGTACGTATCAAAAGGAATGCTTTTCTTCAGATGTTTAAAAACTGAGGAGGTGGAGCTCCTTATCCTGTAACTGGGCTTTGCCGGCAAATCCCACAGAACCGGTTGCAAAACTGGAACTGAAATACAGATATTTCAGCTGTTTGTCCAAATGCTAATATAGTACGGAAATATCAGGACAAAAGGAGTTAATCCTGGAAGAGCTGCATGCAACAGAAATATCCTTTTCAAGGAAGTTTTTCCTCGTTAATTTCTTAAGCAATGCAACATTTGTACAATGCTTGGCATAGTTTCATAGTTTCACTCTTAGGCAGCATTAAGAATTCTTACAGTGCAAAGATGTGAAGGATTATATCAAATTTACTTGGAGTATATTTTGCTTGAATGTATTTTAAATTAAATTTTAGGTTTTATACCGAGTACTTAGTAAAAATCAGTTAATCATTGTTACAAGAAGAAAACTAAAGGGAGGGAAGAAATAGCAGTACTTGAATGAAGCTCTTTAAGCGATTAAAGTTAACCTCCAAAATGGTATTGTTCATTTATTGAAAATTCTGTATGAGGAAGCACAGTGTTTCTGGCAATAATGCTTTTTTGTATGTTAAAAAAAAAAGAAAAAAAGAAAGGAAGTGGGTTGATGTACTAGACTCTTAGATATGGCATCATTCTGATTTGTTTTGTCTTAAGCCATGAGTTTCCAAATTTGGTGCCTACTTGAACTAGGAAACCTTTTGAAATTTCAGCCTTCTGTTAAACAAGAATGCCAAATGTGTTGGTGTAATAAAATACCTTAATAAAAGGCTGAATTTTAAGGAAGAATTTCCTGTTTCTAATACAGAGGAGTGGAGACTCAAATGCATGCGTTGTGTTAATTTGAAAACCACTTAAGGTCTTTCACAGTGCTTTGATCTTAAATTTTAAAGAGCTCTGACTCCTGAAGTTCTTAGAAGTACTCAATCTTGAACAAGCTAGCTTGGGTTTTTAAAAAATGAAACAATCCTACTTGAACACATTTCTGTTCTATCCTCAGTTAAAACCGGGAGAAAGATTAATGATAGGTACCCTTCTTGAAATTATTCATATATGTTTGAGCTATAATAACAAACTATAGCTTGGAGCACTTTTTTTTTTTTTTTAAATAAAGCAATATGCTGTTTTGTGACAAATGCTTTGGGAAGAGAAACTACAATTCTGTGTGTTCTTTCAGTTCGGTATAAATTTGTAGGTAAGTACATGTTACAATTGTCTGTTTTTCTTTTTAGGGCTCATGTAATCAAAGGAGTTTCTTTGTTGTGTGTATCTTTTCAGAACACAACAGGAATTCAAAATGAATCAGGTGAGTATAAATGTAAGACTTTATCAAAATACTTAGATGTTAGAACAGTTAATTATTAATAAGTAAATCATCCACTAAAAAGAAATGTTCTTGAAAATCTTCAGTGTCATTAAATTTCATAATCCTCCTTTCTGCAATGTGTATGCTTGTGAGATATATTTTATTTCATGTATTTAAGGTTTTTTTATGTGTGAATTCCCTTTAGCAGCATGTAAGTTATTACTGCTGGCACCTCTTATAAGAACACCTCTCCAGAAAATCTATTTCCTCCTGAGGCTTTTGGAAATAATTTAGCTCCTTATAGAAGTGGCTTGAAAATTGAAGGCTTCCATTTTTTTTTCTTTAACCTTTTTTATCCACTTTACCATTTCAAACGCACAGTGAACAATCTGTCACAGAAATTCATTGATTGGGAAGTTTCACACATTTCTGGAACCTTACGCATTTCCCCCAGAATGGCTGGGAAAGCACATTTCTTTCGTGATGCAGTACTCCACTGTATGGATGGAAGAACATCTTGACTGGAGGGTGTTGTTTTAATTAGTGCCAAGTGTACACAATTTTAGTTTGCGTTTGTCCCAGTAGGAATTATACATCTGTTTGTCTATCATGCACAATTGTGTTACTTAAAGGTACTTATAGAAAAAGTGTGTGTTGTCTTACATTATTCTCCTAAGTACTTCTCCCTTTGGATGATCTTACAAAGGCCCTTTGGCGTGGGAATGTGAAAATAGGGTATAACACTGAAGAAACGCCATTTTTAATTTGCTGTAAGAGTCGGCTATGAACAGATGCTTTCTTAGCCAGAAACAACCACAGCACACAGTCAAGTAAAATGGTTTGTATGCTCTTTTATTGATGCCTGTGTCTAATAAGTGCTTTTATTGCCCTTTGTGCCCTTATTTGATTGTCAGCAGCATTGAATACAATGAGTACTTTGCTGGAGTATGTTCTCACTGAAGTTATAAAAGTATATATGTAATATAAGTAATTACAGTATGAAATGGGCTGATAGGATGTTTCATGTTGCTTTTATCCTCTGATTTAAGGTAAAAATATTTTCAATATATGTATGTCTATTTAAAAAGTAAAAAGAAAAATATAATTTCTATCAGAGCCCTGAAATATGTATTGTCAAAAACATATTTGTATTAGATCTATACACAAATATAAATCCTTTTATATATATAATAAAAATAACATTTGCATTAGCACACTTGAAAGCATTAGTAGTCTAGTTTGGGGTAGCTAAGTTAACTGTAGCTTCACAATTTATTTCTATTGAGACTTGAATTTTTTCCACCTGTAAGGTTTGTTTTGAATACGCTCAGTGGCACGAAGCGAACAGCCTATTGCTCTGTCTGCTTGAGTAATAATCCTACTTCTTTAGTCATTCTGATAACCTTAGGATTCTGCTAAAATTCTGGATTATGTAGATTGCAATCTTTAATTGTTATATTTGGCTATTTCCTTCCCGTGTTCATGTCCCCCTCTTGTCCTGTCTGTTGTCATGTTCCCCCGCCCTGGTCTGTTTCTAGAATTAAGTAAGATTTCTGTGCTGTATCAAAAGAAAGTCTTCATTTTTCTTATTGAGACTGCTAATAATGTTTATGCAGTGCTGTGACGTGTGACATCTTACAATTAAATAATGAGGTGACCCTGTCTCTGGGGTCAGTTACAGCAGCTTAGAGTCTATCTTGGTGGTTCTGGCTTTCACGTTTAGTATCTGAAGTGTGCAGAGCTTGTACGGCTTTTTATTGTTCAATTACCATTCATATTAAGTGTGTTTTTAGCATCAACCCTGTGGTGTTTTTTTCTTGCAGTGCCCTTGTCATTTCATTCACTGTTGACAAGTTGTAGTGCCAGGTCTGTATAAGAAGTGTTTTTGGCTGATGCCAAACATCTCTCAAGTGTTCTGCTCTCATGTTCCTGTCATTCTGCTTCTCTCTGCTTTTGGTGTGACTTCAGTGACCCTGAAACTAATTGGGCTATTGTTAATTTGGTTTATATGAAAAGACTGCTGGTTTTGGTGTTTAACCCATAGAAATCTTGAAGTACTAAAGGAAGAACCTTTTCATAAACACTCTGATATGGCCTTCTTGTAGTAAGGAGAAGAAGGATTGAAAAAAAAGCAGCTGTTGTCGGAATTAATATTTTTGGGTTTCTTAGAAGATTGCGTCTCAGGATAGACAGTATGCGTTCTCTATCTGTTTTAAAAAGAAATCTTCTTTTAATATGTAACTACATCAGAATATGCTGTATAATTATGCTGAACCCAAGCAGACAGGGGGTTTTGATTGGTAGCATTTACTGCATCTCAATCTGCATTAAGACAGAGTAGGAAGAATGTTGGGGCTACCTGGAAAACTGCACGGGCAGTTATTCAAGAAATGGTGAGGTGTGTGTTAACAAATGACACCTGCACTCGTACTAAAATTCCCACCCCTCATTCCATTGAATTTTTCAATGATTATTTCAAATATTTTTGATACATCTTTAATTTTCAAGCACAGATAAGGTTCTTGGACATGCAGAGACCTTTCTGCTTCCAACTTATCTGGTGCTACCTGGCTGTTAGTGTCAGCAGCCTTCCTTAGTCACTTCATATCCTTTTCACAACTACCTCTTCTAACTTCTCTGCCCTGGCCCTCTCTCTTCAGTAGCATCCTTTCCTTTATCTTTTCATTTATCCTAATCCTGTTTCCACCAAAACATGACATTAACTGAATGTTTGTCATTCATTGCATTGTTCAGGATGATTTTTTTCCTTTTTGCTCCAATCTGATCATCTGTAAACATCTTGTTGCAGGTTCTGGTTCTACTCTGCTTAAATACTGCTTGTAACATGGTAGTCTAATTTTTGGTTGATCCATAGGTCCAATTACATTGAAAGTGGTGTGAAAAATTACTTAATAAGTATGTTGAAAGGTACTGTCAAAGTGATTGGACTCCGAATTTGATGGAAACAGGAAAAGATAATTTCATTTAAGGCAACCTTTCAGCTCTCAAATGATTTCCTGGTAATGTTCTTAAGTTACTTCACCTTGGCTAATTTGAATGCTGGGAGTGTAATATTTCTGATGAACTTCAGAGTAAGAAGCTTAAAAGGGAAATAAGCTTCAAGTGCTTTTGTGTTCAAAATTGCAGTCTTGGAGTGAGTGAAAAGTACTGTATTAGGACTTCGGTTAAATGCAAAAGTTGGCTGTAGGACATGCACCAGTACACTATCCTTACCAAGAGGTGAATTTTTTTAAGCAGAAAAATAAATTTAAGTGCAGTTGTTAAGTGCTGGTGGAAAAGTGATTGAAATAAAACATTTATTCTTTTGGTAGACAGACATGTTTTCAGTAGCTACATTTAAATTGCAGATAAAATGAGATTGCACTGATTTGACTGAACTAAATTGTTGTTTATTCTACTGTTTAGTATTTGGTTACTTATTACCATTCGTTTGAGGTGTGAAATATATTGTTATGTACTAGGCCATATGCAATTTTCTGGTATTTGTGAAATGCTTTAATATGGCAGGTGTTGAATGAGTCTGAGTGCTGTGTTCTCTGACTCTAGCTGCTGGTCTTTGATTTATGTAGGTAGATGCAAAATAAAATTCTGATTGTGTATTACTTCAAACAAATAAACTTCTTAAATGATAGAGCAGTTTTGGGACATTTATGGCTAGTAGGAGGTGTGACTATAAAGGAATATGCCAGGCACATCAGATGTAACACAGTGCTATACAATTCTGTCTAAATCAGTTGAGTCTGATTGTTAAAATTTCAGTGGGTTAAAATGTGTTTGCAGGCTTGAGATTTTAACTGCCCATCTAGTTATGGCTGTAAAAAGAACCCAAAACAACAACCCCAATACCAGTAACCCCTAAACAAACCAAACCCGAAACTGAAACCCAAACAAAAAAACCACCCCGCTTTTGTTAGCTTGAAATTTGAAATACATCATTCTGATAGCTGCTGTGTTGATTCTTTGTAGTCCCCCTCACCTATGCCTGCATATAATTTAGTGATTAGAAACCACTGGGAAAATAGGCTTGGTTCTCCCCTAGTGAAGTTGTGGGGTAATGTACTGGAAGGATACTTAGGTTTTGTTGTTTGATGTGCTGAGAAGTGTGGTTTTTTTCTTTTTTTGACTGAGACATGGCTTCTTGTGTATCAGTTCAAGGCTAACATATATCTGTAAATCAAACTTCTTTCATCACTATTTTTCCTTTTGGATTATTGGAAGAGCAAAATAAAAGTGTGCTCTGCTTTGAATAGACTTCAGCTCTTACAACTAAAGAATAAGATTTCCCCTCCACCCTCCTCACTGGTCTCTTCACTCTCTTGGATGGGAAGGGATTTCTGGCATTCTATTCCTTCCATGGTTTCCAATTTGGGGGTCTTTCTCCCCTACAAATAGCTCTCAAGGATGTGTCTGTGCAGCTGTTAGGGCTTACCAAGGCAGCAATAGAATAACCTTGCTATGACTCCAGTTTTATCATTTTTCTCGTTGTTGCTGTTAAAGCTGGCAGAAGAAATGTTCTTGTCACTTAACTCAGCAGAGTCACATTCATGAATGTAGAGAATAATTGCCATATGCAGCACCCTCACAAAGAGCAGGTGCTAAGTAGAAAAGGTTGAGAAGCTTTACCTGGTTTGCTTTAGAGGTAAAAACCTTAAATGTGATAGCAGATAGAAATGTATTTTAAAATCTATTTCCAATAAACTTTCGACATAATGTGTTTTATAAGTGCTCTGAGTATTACTCAGTATATGAAAACTACTGTCGTATCTCTGCTTTATGCTTATATGTAAAAACAAGAATCGTTTCCAGAAAGCCAGGGTTTACTTGGACAACTGTAGTGTTGCCCAAGGTGTTATTTCTCAGTTTAACACTTCCTAAAGCTTGTTCAGAGCTTAAGTATAACATCTTTCATATTAGACTAATTACTGCCAGCACCACCGGTATTTGTTTCTGCACAGAATGATCAAAGTTCAATGTCAGAGGGCATTGAACACACATTTTTAGGGCTGTTGCAAGCATATGCCTAGTTCTCACCAAGCACAGTTCTTTCAGAATGTGGACAGATTTTATGGGAGACTGTGCATGCTTGTATCTTTGAAATTCTGGTCATTTTTGTCAGGAATAATGTTTTATTGATTGTCATAAAGAGCTAGTTGTTTAATGGCAAGTGTGAGCAGCGTTTACTATCTTGTTATACAATAATATTATAAGCAGCCTATTGAACCTTGTAAGCTCCTTAAAATTGAGGTAATCAATTACTAGACATTCATAAATCATTTATTAGCATACTATTTCCTTTCAAACTATAATATAAGATGACCTTAAAACCTTCTGTATTCTACCCTGCTGGCTAAGGATTCTGACCAGTTGATTTATTTAGGAATTATGATTAACATTTAGGATACTGAAACAATAATGTTTATGACATTATTTAACTTTTTATGGACAGATATTTAAGTTAAGGCAAACAGAAAATGAAATGGATGGTTGATTAAAACATAAATGTTTTTCGAGTCACCCTTTTCGCTAGTGCTGTCAATTCTGATAAAGATAAGCCACATACCATGCATCTCAAGCTGGTCTAATCAAGTCTATATGATTTTATAAATATTTACCGAAATTTACTTGCTGAGGGTCATAATGCAGACACTGCTTTACTGGCTTAAGCATGGCTTTATTTGATCCACGTTTGTTCTACCTTTTGAAACAGAATTTGCAGAAGATGAATGTCTAGGTGTTAAGAGAAGGTAATGGAACACAGTTGCTGATGCTTTGGTGCAGAATCAATTTGCATTATGCCTCTGTTTTTGGGGCTTTTACCGTTTCATTCTTGGTAGGTAACCTAGGATTTAAAAAAAATCCAATAGGGTGGTTATGAAATAAAATGAAAAAAGCTCTAATTCTTCCTGTGTTCTGGCTGATACTGTATTAATCAGTTTATTTTAGCGTGGCAGTTCATTTGCCTCTCGTTACTTTAATTGCCAATAACATGTTTCAACAGTATAATTTGGACAAATGATGTGTATGTCCTGAAACACATCTAACTCTTCTAACACTTCTTTCATTTTCTGACTGTCTGGTATTCAAAACATATGCAGCTAACAAAGATTTCTACTAATCTAAATGATTTCCACTAAAAGCATCGTGTGTTTCTCTTCAATATAGTCATCTTTCAGAAGCAGTCAGAAACATTTTCTAGCAGAAGAGATCGTGTTTAAGATCGGATGTACAGCTGAAACGTAAAATAATGAAAACTTGTGTCTTATTTTCAGAAAAGATTTGGTCTGAATGTTAGATTAGGTCTGTTGTAGCTGTCTGTAATTTAAAAGGAAAATTAATCTACGTCTTTTTAAATTGAGCTAGACTTTCAAGGCAGGTTACTTAAGATCTAGTATGATTTCATGCTACATGTTTTTTTTTAAAAATTTGAATTGTCTAGTTTAAAAATAGAGTCAAACATACTGTTTATACTTGTTTGGAGAAAGCCTCGGCATAATAGACCAGGCAGGTAGGTTATCTTTACCATGTTTTCTTTTTTTATCTGAAATTTGAAAGAACTCTTATGAGAAACGGCACAGAGGAATGTTATCTCCACATAGTGCTGCCTGTAACAGTGCTGTTACTGACCTAATTACTTGTTAGATGTAGTTTCTCATGGCGTAACTGATCAGTAAAAATAATACGACTGAAAACTGTTCCATGGATGAGTTTTTAGATTATGATATTAATGAGCAGTTTCAAAGACTTAACATTAAGCCTGGACTCATGATATATTTTGAAAAATATAGATATTTCCCATGGTATAAAACCACAGCACTTTTCTGTTCATACATCTTTAAGTATATTATAGTAGTGTTGTCAGGTAAGTCACATTCAGACAGGAAAAAGAAAATACATTTAGCTCCATTCTCTCAAGTAACTGAAGGGAGAATTTTGAATTTGTTTTTAAGGAGAGGCCAGGGAAAATGAATGAAATAGCAAATAGCCTAAGAGATACATGAAAACCTTTTCAGTCAGATTTACTCACTGTATATTGCTCGTAATCAAACCACATCCATTAACTAAAGCAAAAGAATAATTACAGCAACTTTAGTTATCAGTGTTTCATGTATATCTCTAATGTGGTCTCAGAACTCTGCGTTCAAGCAGCAAGTGTAATGAAAATAATATTGAAAACTTGAATGTTGTGATAAAACATTGCTTCTCCACTAGCATGTTGATGGGAGAGGCCTCTAGCTAAAATGGCAATTCAGAAATTTAACTTGAATTTCAAGTCAGGAGTTGTAGCTCATAAGGGTTGATCATCTGTTGTGCTGTTGTTTTCACCTGTTGATGGTCATGGCCCTTGTGGCTTTTTGACTTGTAGAACACAACTGAATCTGCTGTCACTGTGGAGACCTTAGATGATGTACCTGAGCATGTGCTTAGGGGGCTTCCTGAGGATGTGAGGCTCTTCCCATCTGCTGTTGACAAGACACGGCTTGGTGAGTGCTATAACTGTGAAAAGAGAATGAAGATTTTTACACCAGCTCACACCAATTACAGTTGCTATGAAAGTTTGGTGCTCTCCAACTATGCTGGATGGAGATGATGTCCTGTGCATTTATCCAAAGTAATTTCTGTTGGAAGGAGTAGACAACTTTTAAGTTTCTCCAGCATCCCAAGGTGATGTTCCGAGAACATCAGAACTGGGGACAAAGGTGGACCAAGATGCAAATGGATTAGGTTATGAAAATACTGATACGTCACTTCACTGGTCTGTTTTCACTTACAGCATTTGACCAGTTTTGTGTTTTGCAAATCTTACTGTTGCCTCTTTAGAGTGCTGCATCTCACTGTCCAATCAATATAAGAAGTTTAATTTAGACGAACAGATTCAGTGTGAAAGCTGCTATATGGAGCAAAGCATTATTTCTATAATATATGCAAAATGCTTGGCTTCTTTTTTAACTGAGTTTAACGTGAGAGAACTTTGCTGGAAGTCACAACTGCAGACTGGATACTTGATGGTGGAAGCTGGTAGTTTGAGGAATAAGCCTGCCAATAGAACCATTACTGTTAGTAACAGGTTATAAGCTCCTTGGATCAAGGTTAATCTTTTCTAGTATGAACCCGATCTGGCATGGTCTGAATGAGGATGTTATGTTTAATTACCAATTATTTGTCAATCTGTTCTTAGTTTTCATGCTATAAAATGTGAAATGCAGCTGTCAGTTGTCAATAAATTTGTGGGCAGATGCACATATTTTAACGGATCCGAAATGTTTTTTCCTTCGAAACATACTATTAATTAGTTTCACAACTTTTGTGAGGTCTGCATTTGCCTGGCATTGTTTCACAGGAAGCAAAAAGGATTTTTGTTTGAATAACATGTTTACTCAGCGAAACAGCTGAAGTCTGGGACTTTACAATATAAAACCTGTAATGCTCTTAAGGTATTTTGAATATCACCTGAAGGACAAGAAAAATCGAGATTGTTTTTTGTCTTCAGAGCTACAGTAGCCCATGAGCAAAGAATGAAACCAGGTAAATGCTTAAACCTTTCATGATTGAAGTGAGTTTTGGGGAGAGGATTGTTTGAATTCATTTTAGTAAACTTCAGTTTCCTTACTGTGATCTTAATATTGTAGAATGCTCCCCGGTCTGAGACAGACACGTGTAATGATCTTAAGAAATATGAATTATGAGTAGAAAAGTTAGATTAGTTTTAACTAGTGATATGTTTCTCTTCAGGTGTCTGGGCAACGAAATCAATTTTAAAAGGCAAGAAGTTTGGACCTTTTGTTGGTGACAAGAAAAAAAGATCTCAAGTTAAGAGCAATGTATACATGTGGGAGGTAAGAAACAGCTTGTAAATGGAAAAATGTATCTGTTACTAGGCCAATATTTTGTACTTAGCCTTTATCTAAAACCTCTTTTCCAGAGATTTTAGAAATAGACGTGATGTGAAATAATTGCCATTTATCTATGTCTACCATTACAAACAGTTCTTTATTACAAACAGTTATTTAGACACTTAGATTGAGTGACTGTTCTGAATTACAAAGCTTTAAACTATTGATGTTATTTGAAATTGCTGTATTAATTTTGTTCTATACTGTCTCTGGGTCACATCTCCCCTTCAGAGTCTATTGCTGATAAATCTTTGCTTTGTTGGCTTGACCCTGGAGTGCTAGCCTTTCTGCAACTGAGGACTGCCAACTACTTATGAAATTAGGAGGATGTGGAGTCTCTTAAGGAAGCCACAGCGCTCCTCCTTGTTTAGTTCTTTGAAAACAAGCTTTGTTACAGGAATTGATTTGGATTTTGGAGCTTTATATAAAAGTTCTCAACTGTTGCAGTATTTCTTGTGCTGCTTGTGTTTGGGCTTGCCTTAAAGCAAATACTGTCTGGGCAGCTGAATAGCTCTTTAAGCTCCACAGAAGAGTCATAAGACCTTGGATATTATGTAGATTTCAAAATGTAGGTGTCTTAATCTGGAGTTGAATCCTATCTACAGTGTCTTTAAGGCAGTTCATAGCTACTTCCAAAGACTGCTTCAGCCTTTCTGAAGACACATAAAGCAAATGGCTTTAGCAAAGGGAATGGTAAGGAGGGGAGGGGTGAAGGAACTGTGGCACAGTATGTTCTGGAACAGAATTTGCTAGTTTACAGATTTTTAGGCTAAAGATACTGATAGTCACCCTTCTGGCCCCAGCCTGCAAAAATTGAACTGCATGAAACACTGGATAGACATGAAAAACTTAATGTTAACTCCTATCAGAGGAACTGATCTAAAACAATTCCCCATGAATGCAAATTCACATTCAGGAAAGTAATAAAGTGTTCAAGTATAATGTTTGTTGCATTGAGCTAGTATTATCACAAACTCCACTGCATAAGGTATCTCCAGTTCTCATCTGGTACAAGAACACTTAGTGAGATGGAATCAGTCAAGTAAATTATTGACCTTGCAATTGTTTTTCTCAGTGCTGGATTTTGAATGTTCTCAGTGGATATGTTTTAATATTTTTAAAATTTGTGTTGAGAAATGATAATTGCAAACAAGCTGTTACAAAGCTTCATAGTTGCAATGCAAGCCATAATGGGAACCCTTGCTAGATCTGAGTAATTATGTGTTGCTTTAACACTGATTTTGGAATTAGAAAAAAGCAGCTAAAATAAGACCGGAACAGTTGGCCCCCTGTGCTGATACCTGAAACCACTGCAGAATCTTAACAGTTAAAAAATATTGTTTATAAAAGGATGGTGGTGTGTGGGAGTAGTTAAGTATATGGACCTTCAACTAGGAGAGCAACCTTTCCCTCAAAATTCCCATTTCTTTTTTTAGTGAAGTTAATCTGAGGAAAAAGTAAGGCTTCTAAAAGCTGGCATCTCCAGTCAATTTTAATGATTTTGAACTGTCATGCTTAGAGTATCATTCTGAAAAAGATGTTTTGTGTGTCAACGTGTGCTTGCCATGTCTGAGGAGAGAAACAGAAACTTGAACATATTTTCATTTTCTGTCAGAGAAAAGCCACAGAAAGGAAAATGATGGCAAGTGACTAAAAACTGAGGGAAAAACTGTCTGCTGATTCAGAATGACTGGCAGAACTGTGCTGGATGATCTTGATCATGGTTTACAGGAATCATTTAAAGTCACAATCCTATATAGAGGAATTGGAGCTATTTCCTTTCTTACAGTGCACAAGGCCTTTAAAAGAAATTCAGTAATTTAGAAGCTTTAACTGGAAAGTAACGTTTTGTGCAAAACCCATAATAAAATAATATAAAACCATAATAAAAGAATATATTTTAAAAGTAATAAAGTATTATGTTTTGTCTTATATTCTATATCTACTAATTCTTCCACAACATTGTTCAGCTCTTTTCATCCATTTTAGCCAAAATATTGCTTTTACAGTCTTGTTCTGTGAAGCTGTTTGCGCTTTCTTATTGCAAGGGCTGGGTCCGCTGATGAACATTCTTTCAAAAGTCAGCTGGTGAAATCCATGCTGGAATAGTTTAAGTAAGGGAGATGTTTTCTCTTTCCTTGGAAAGAAACTAAGATGATTTTGGTATATTTATTGAAACTTTACCTTTATTGATAAAGCTCGATTTTATTATACTAACAGTATATCAACACAAAAGAAATCAAATTTATTAAATAGTTTTAAAGTTAAATAATAGTGTTAAGGCTTTAAGCTGTTGTAGAAGTGTACTTGAAATTGAAAATGTAAAACAGATTGAAAAGACTTAGAATTACTTGTAAAGTAAGTATCAGAAATAATAAAAAGCTACAATGTTGTGGAACACAATGTGAAAGTTACATTGAAATCAGAGTTTTAATTGGTGCTAAGTGAATGTTGTAGGAGCTGGGGAGGCTGGGTTTTGAAAAGAGCTTTTCCAAGCAGAGGCTGATATTTATAGACTTGACCAAAAGGAAAACAAAAAAAGGAAAAAAACCCAACCCAACCAGATAATAAGATACAACCAAATTGCACATATTTTTCCTTTTTTGTTTTTCTAAAAATCTGTGAGCTGCCCAGTGATTCCAAGACATTGTGTTAGCGAGCCTGTCTTGTGAGACAGAAGAATGGAAGAACAATAGTTCCAGTTGCCAAACAGTAGTGTGTTCTTTGGTTTGGGGGAAAAAATGTATAGCCTCCACTGGTAGGCTCTTCTTATAGGCATCTAACTTGAATTATAGTAAGAAGAGTGGGAGATGCATAACATGTCTCGAAAGAGAAGCAGAGTTGCCTCTCATCAGCAAATACTGAAGATGTCAGTACCCTCGCTTTATTGCAGACTCCCTTAAAATGCAAAACAGGAGTAGGTGTTAAAAATTTGTCTCCAAGAATGGACGTTGAAGAATTTACACAGCGTCTGAAGTTTATTGACATGGTCAGTTTTTTAAGATTTCTGAAAGGTTAAGATTTTCTTCAATACCCTAAAAAAATATTAAATATAAATTATTCTTTCCCTTATCTTTCCAAATAAAGCAAATGCTTCTAACTTCTATAGGGTTATTTTTCCCATTTCATCAGATAGTAAGATTAAAGCTCTCTTGCCTTTATGTCTTAAAATCAGCCATTTTACTAAATACAAAATCTAGAGAATCATTTCAGGCTTGCCAAACTGAAACAAAATGTTTTAAGTGTTTTGGCTTTCGAGCCCAAAACCTTCAGAGAAGTCCTTGCAGGCCAAAAGGTATTTTTTTTTCCAAATGTACCAGTTCCACTAAAAAGATTGCAGAAGACCAGCAACACTCCCTCTCCCCCACCCCAAGTACAACCCCTACCTCTGCTCATACCCTCGGTGTTACCTCTGTCCTTAGGTTATAGCTACTACTTTGTATAGCTTCAAAATGTGCAGGATTTAGTGCACGTACATGTCATTGTTAGCAGTTGTCCATGTGCTTAATGCCACTTTTCTCTCCTAGGTGTATTACCCGAACCTGGGATGGATGTGTGTTGATGCAACGGATCCAAAGAAAGGGAACTGGCTGCGGTATATAAACTGGGCACGTTCAGGAAAGGAGCAAAATCTGTTTCCTCTGGAGATCAACAGGACCATATACTACAAAAGTTTGAAGGTATCAGTCTGAAAAATCAGTTACTACTCTGTTACCTTTTATTACTAATACTTTTTACTCCCCTTTATTCAAATCCTATTTTTTTACTATTTGTATTAAACAGATTTTTGAAACATTTTGTGAAATGTAATTAAAATATTGCAAATGCTACATTTCATTGGTCTAAATTCTTCTGTGCCAATACAGTTGACAGTAAGATCTA
>JAHREE010000205.1:2598235-2641756 GCA_033628505.1 Tringa tobata
GTGGCGTCTCGCCGGGCCCGGCTGGAAAAAGTTGGCCGGGGCGGCATGAGAGGCGCCGGGCTGGTTCTCCACAGCGGCGGGGAGGGGAAAAATGTCTCGGCGGGTGCGGGAAGGGCCTCGGTGAGGGGCCGGGGCGGCCTCCCGCGAACCAGAAAGTTTGTGTGGGTGGGGTGGCGGCGGGGATCGTTTTCGGGCAGCGCTAACAAGTGAGGTGTCGCCGAGGAACGGGCTTCTCTTGGGCGCCAGGGTGGTTTGGTTGGGTTTTTTTTGGGGTTTTGTTTTGTGTTTTTTTAATTTTTTTTTCTTTACTTTAGCCGAGCGCTGGTGCAAATGGAAAATTAAAGCTTTTGTTATTTCCTGCGGTTTTTAATTTCTCGTTATTTTTAGGGTGCTGGCGATCTTGTTGCTTATGAAATGTTGCAGGCAGCGTGAGTGACTACTTTTTGGCTGACTTTGGTGGAGAAGGAAGGATGGGAGAAGAATTTCGGGGGGGGATATGTACATGCAGGCGTTAGTCTTTACGTAAATATGTATGTCAAACCAGACATCCATTATTTTTTCCATGATTAATTCAGTGGCAGTATTTTTTAGAGTGCATGTGTCTCCACAGATGGCCTTATATAACTGACATTTTGACTACCGTTTTAGGCCAAAATCGCAATAGAAGCTATCACTTACAGGGAGTAAACATAAAAAGGAAGTATTTACAGCTGTAGCACGAGGTTATAAATTCTTTTTGTCGGTGAATATGTAGATTTTGGAATTTTCTGAAGGTGACAAACGAAGCAAACAAGGAAAGGAGATATTTTAAATGGCATCATTGTGAAACGTTTTAACTTAAAATTTAGGACCTGACCTTACTTAGTACAGTTGACTGTGGAACTGATGAGCTCACATATTTGGGAGAAGAGTTATTATATAAGGTTATTTTTTTAATTTTACAAGAGGCTGGGAAAAAGAAGTGGTGCAGCACAATTGGTTATTCTTTTGAACAGTAATTTGTAGGTTAAGCTAATACAAACTGAAGTTCAAGCACTGATTTGTATTTTGCTGTCTGCAATGAAAAGCATATTTAGCACGTATATAAGCAAAGCTTGGGAAATCAGAGGCTGTATTAGGCTTTTTCCTAAATGTGCATTATCTTAGCAAATAAAATTTGTGTGCCTGTGATTTACCTGAAAGGCTAGAAAAACAACTTGAAAGAATTTGATTATATTATAAATCAGAAAAGCCAGACAGAATAATTTCTAAGGTAATTTTTCGTGGCATAGAAGTTTTATTTGCATTCATAAAGCTATAGATAAAAATATCAGTAAACTAATTTGGTGGTTAATGGGGTTTGGTTTTGTGCTGTTTGATAGGTTTAAAGTTTTAACTGTTACGGGTTTTACAGATTTCAGACTGTCATAATTAGGAACAATAGGTCTTTTATAAATAGAAACTTCTTATCAAGGCTCACAAAGATTAAAAAGAAGAAAACCCAGGAACCAACCCCAAATACAATATAGATGAAGCATTTGACAATACCCAAGAATAATTTATCTATGGATTTAAATTCTTGTCTTATGAAGCAGAAGGACCAAATTCTAAGTATTTAGTTGCTTTGAATTGTTATGATGTAAAGTTTCAGCATCTATGCTGTAAAAGATAAGGCAATTCATAGTAGGTGCTTTATTCTTTTCTAATGCATGCATATTTTGAAATTGTATAGTTCTATTTTTAGTAGGTTCCATTGGAATTATTCTTACTCCTCTGCATTTTCTCTCAGTTATTTTTGTATTTGTAGTAACATCTGCTAATATTTGCAATTAACAGCAATTTTCTTATAAGAAACATAATATTTTTCTGCTGATCTCATAGCAGTAGCTGCAATTAGGATTCCAAAACGGTTTCTACTGGTATCCCTTCTTTTGCAGATCCAGCTATATCTCTTGGATTTGGAAGTTTCTTAGCCCTGGCGTTGAGGTTTCATGTGAAAATAAAGAAAATTGTGTGATGAGCAGGCTTAAAAAGTAATTAAAATAAATTATGAAATTCTAACTATATGGTAAAAGGAGGTTGGGAAGAGAAGGATGTTGTGAATTAACTTTATGCATGTGAAAAATTGGGAGTCAGTACAAGGTAATCTTTTAGATGAAGTGCCAGTTTAAGAAACTTGCTAGAGAGCAGTTCCTCCAGAGGGTTGTGAAATTTGAATTTATTAGCTACCTAAACAGATCAATTAACTCTTTTTTTAAAATAAACTTTATTTTGGCCTGTGTTGCAGGTTGTCATCTTACACGTTGAGGAGAAAATAGAACTAAGTATAAACTGCCAAGGTTTAAACAACAGTGAATGAGTGTGTCTTTTAGAAACAGAATTTCCAGAAAAAGAAACTGACAGTTTAATACCTTAGAAATGACTAGACAAAACTTTATTTGAGAAATGTATTATAATTTAGTTCTTCAAAACATGAAGTTGTTAAATAGCTCATGATTATTCTGTATTCAGTAAAACAAATACCCTTTTGAATTTTTAATGCATCTTAGGCCTTGTCCTTGGACAGTTAAGATATGTATCATTTGACAAACACTCCTGTTTCTGCAATTTATTTAATGAACTCTAATTATATCAGAGAAGGTGACCGTTTCACAGGTATTAAAAATGTGATGTGTTTTTCCCAATCAGTCAAGGCTTTCATTATTGTAAAACTTTTCATATTGCAGTAGGAATACTCTTTATTTCTGAATAAATCCTCACAGGCTGTCAGTTCAGACTGTGTTACCATAAGAGGTAGGCTATGCTAAATTTGTAAAGTTGAGATGGCATTTAAGAATTAGCAGCTGACCAAACCTAGGGCAGACACAAAACAGAGATTGAACTGTTTTCCTTGACCTTGATCTGACCTCTCTTTGCAAGCGATTACTGACACAAGGTTCCTAATCTCCTTTAGAGCATATTTAGGATGGCACCTGGCATTCTCCCCATGTACCCGTCTTCTCCGATGTGTTTGCAGAAGGTGGGATCTTGGTTGTGCCTCAGTCGTGTTTCTCAAAACTCGCCCGTTTTTTACTTGCGCAACTTCTTCAGCAGTTCCATGTCTTGCACGTTTTTGTTCTTGCAGTCTGCATTCGAAATGCTTTACATCTCCCAGGTGTTAATGTTCAGTGGTTACTGCCTGGCTTGGTTGTAGGTTTTCAGGGCTGGAATAAATCTTTTACGTCTTTCTTCTAACGTGCACAAGCAGCTTAGGAGTCCTTGAGGAAAAAGAGGCAGTTCCTACTAATTTATTTTTATGCATTGAAACATTGCATGTTGTTGCTAAGGTGATGAGTGCATTTGAGATTCGGGAAGAAATTTAGTAGAATAAAAGGTTATGGAGAGGAGGGGAATACAACTCCCCAAAAAAGAAAACAACTTGGTGAACTTGAGTAGCATCAAAGATTTTTATCAGAGCCAAGCCTTGTTATCTTTGACATGATTTTTATGTGGTTAAGAGCCAGCAGCTGCCAGTACATGGTCAACAACTAGTAGAAAAATAATCTAATAGATTCTTTGTTGCTTTTGCATTTTCTGAAATTTCATTTATTTGTTAAGTGTTTATCATCTGCTTCTCCCAAGTTGTAGTTAAGATGCTTCTGTTCTGCCTGCCAGGCTTGTAGGAAAATTTGTTCAAATCAAATGCATTAACACAAGATTTTTCATTAATACTCTTTCTAAGGAAAAAGAGAACAGCTTGGTTTTTGCTTTACAGTTACATTCATGTGTCCATTAGAGGGATGGGGTGGACATCTTCTTCTCTCATCAGGGCATTTCTTCCTTTATATTTGACAGCAGCAATATGTAGCAGTATTAAGCAGTAATATTGAAGATGAGTGTTTCCTTCAAGAAGATCACTTCTGGTGTCCCTGGCCTCAGACTCTGTCTTCCTTTCAAAAGTAACTTTTCAATAACTACTTAAGGTATTTAAGAAAAAAAAGAAAGGTGGTCACACATTAAAAATATGCAGTGGTTTTGTCAGGCTATAATCTGCTTTAAGGTGCTAAGTAGGCTCCAAAGTGTAATCAAAGAATGCTAAAATCATCCAGGCAGTTTCTGTCATTGATTATGTGGCAGATCAAAAGTTTGTTCTGGGAGGAAGAAAGATACTGATGTTACACAGTTTGCTCTGCTCTACGTGCTTGTGAATAATACCTTTAAAAAAAAAACCCTTTTTTTGGAGGGGGAGAAAAGGGCAGCATTTTACTTCTCCTGTGCTTATTTATATCTCTATGGTGGTGGTTCCATGCTGTGCTGTTCAGCTGTATTTGTGTCTTAGCCGTGTTCCACTTAGCACTTTATCTAGGCAACAAACCCCAGTGGCATAATTCGTACTATTGTCTGGAATGAATGCTGCATGTGCCTCTTTCATATCCTCTCTCTCTCTAAAGTCAGGCTGTCAAGAGGGGGGGGAAAAAGAGTCTGTAATTTCATTTTACCAAAAGTACATGCTGCGTAAGGCAACTTGAGTTGTCATGAAACCAAATGACCTCTTAAAAAACTCGCTTGTGTCACCTCTTAAAAAAGAGTCTTCTATTGTAGTGGAGGCAAAACACCTGAATCGAGTTCATCTATGTCTTGGACAGCCCCTGGTGATTTTTTTTTTTTTATTGTAGTACAGTTTTAAAGTCTCAAACGATTGCTAATAAATCTTTTAAAACTTTACTACCTTAAATGGTTCTACTGCTATCGTGATGTTGCTATTTCCCATAGTTCTTATCAGATTTCAGGGAGAGCATAAACTATGGGGTAACTCTTAGTAAATAATACTGTCTCAGAGATAGTGTGAGATTAAGGTGGGTGAATTATGACTCAATTACTATCTGTTATAAATAATTATTATGCCTTGTTTTATATTAATCTGAATGCAAAGTGCAACTTCAGGCTTCTGCTTCACAGATTCTAGCTAAAGGCTGTCACCATAAAAGTTGCATTGGATTTTCTTTTGTCTATAAGCGTGACTATTCCTGAAACAGTGTCAAATTGCTGCTGCAGAAAAGGGAAATGTTAAGATGAAATAAGCAGGTTAAATTGTGTGGTAGTAGAAATCCTTGTAGTTTTTTGTTAATACTTTCATAGACATTCTTGCTTAGTTCCAAATAATTAGCTGTACTTGAGAGTCACATAAATATCCATCCTGTTTACAAAAGGTGGGCCTTGGATTGCCATCTGGATGTCATCACAAATGGAAATCATGGCCAAATGGTGCCCCGGTGTTTTGTTTTTCAAGTTACATGAATTTCCTAGTTAGACTTGTACTTCGAATAAGTTTAAAAGCTTATTTCCCAACAGAAAAGAGCTTGTAAGAAAAAAGATTGTGTATTAATTGTAGTATAGTTTATACAGGCAGATATTAAAATTGTACATTTGTAGCAAGGATGATGTGAAATGATATTCTTATCTAAGCTCTATTTCCAGTAGGTTTGATGAAAAGCCTAGGAACTCAAGGTTTCAAAATTTCCTAGCTAATGACTGGGAAAAGATAAGGAAGGATGGAAGGAGAAGGTCAACGTGATCATGTGGAACAAAACCTTAAAAAGAAATTTACTTTGATTTCCCAAAAATCACACTGATTTACTGGAAGAATTACATTCTTCCAGTTAAAAAGGTGCATTTGGAATATCAAGGGAGCCGTACCTCTCATGGCAGCTTCTGTCTGGTGAATATCTAATCTATTTAAGCTCTTTCTAACCAGCAGAAATTTTCTTTTATCCCTCATAAACGGGGCCCTTTGAATAGGAGATTTGTATTACTTTAAATTCCCATCTTCACTTCTACAGCAACGCCCCCAGTTCCTGTGATAGCTGCTGCTCTGAGCTTTCCTGAACAGTACAGTGAAATTGGTATGATTCATTCCAGCCTTGCTCCTGCCTACGGGTTTAAGAGTAGGAGAAGATAAGCCTTCGTTTCAGAGGTAAAAAAATAAATTGTCTGTACTTAGAAAAAATAATAAATATTTCAGCGCTAAATTGCGTGTATTGACTCCTTAAACTCCATATTTCTATGTATAAACCTTCGGAAATATGAGGCTTTAGGACATTCAGATATTTCGGAAGTTCTTAAAAAAATATCAGTGTTTCTGCTTTAGTCGGGTTGTATCATATTTTTGTGAACACTGGGAAACTTGTTTACTTCTGTGCTGTAATTACAAGGTTAGGGAAGGCTGTAAGGTTTGTTTTCTTCTTCAGAAGGCTCAGATGTACTATTGTGTATACACTCCTTTTAAAAGTTTCTGCGTGTGCAGCTGGGAACGGCAGTCCGCAGGCAGTAGCAGTGCAGGACTGGCTGTTACTGGGGTATCAGGGTATGGACTGGTACGAGCAGAACTTGGGACTGGGACCATAAATTGTTCTGTTCGTACTATGGCAGCCCCCAGTTTGTCTGGGCTGGCATCTGACTGGTGATGCTGTTAAGAAGTCAATGCTTTCTATAAGAAGACTTTTAATGAAGGGCCTGAAGGTGATGAGGAATGCAGTGTAAGGACTTGGTGCTCATTATCAGATCTCTGTTAAAAAGCACTACAAGCACCTTGCATACTCTCTGTAACTTTTATCTCTGTTTTTCTGTCCTTAACTTAAAATAACACTACGGCCTTCGTGATAGTAACAAGTTGGCATATTTCTAGCTATTAACTTACTTCTGGTTACAGCAAATGTATGTATTTATCTAACACAATAAAAATATTATTCTTGGGTTATTTGGTTATTCAAATTCTAAAGCTTTCCATATTTTTCTGTATGCTTTTCCGGACCCACTTCTATACTATTTTTCCAAGTTAAAAAAAATCTAGACCACAGTTGCATCATTTCCAAACAAATTTGCTAATCCTGTCTGCACTTACATAACCTACAGTGGGAAGTGCAATAAAGCACCAAACAGCTTTCCAGTTTTAATAATATTTATTTTCTATTGATCACAGCTAGCTTTAAAACAATGAGTGACCTGGAAGAAAAGAAGCTTGGTATTCCACTCTTAATGTTTTTTAATTAGGATAATCTGTTTTGAAATTATTCTCCTCTTTTTTTAGGAGAATACTTCTTTATTTTTTCTGAAAAGAAATTTAAAAGTTACTAAGTTTCTATTGAAATATTACTTTCCTTGCAGAAATATTTTATTGTATTGGTATTTTCTTAGAATGTTCTCTTGTGAATCACAGAACTGTTTAAATGCTTCTGCTTCGAAGATGCAGAGAAGATTTGATGATTGCAGTTTTAGGGAAGAGCTTTGAGATAAATAGATTTGGAGGTTATGTTCAAAAATAGGAAGCGGATGAATTCCTACAGAATAGGAGAATAGATGCTCTTTTCCGGAGTGAAACAAGTGCTTTTCTTTTTTTATTCCCTAAAGTGACCTATTTTGTGATTTAGAACCATCCTCTTGCTTATAGCATATAAGCAGCTGCTCAATGAGTTACCGTCTGCCTTACCTGTATTAAAGTGTGTGGGTTTGCTGCCTTACTTAAATCTGGATGACTTTTATTCACGTGAATAATCCTTTCTTAAATTCTTTTGCATTGTCTCAGGTTAAGTTCAGGGTTTACCACACACTGTTGCTCTTCCTGTGGTTTCCTTACCCTCCTGTGCAATCTCTTCTCTAGCCTGAATCGTTTCTTAATTTAGTGAAGACTCTTAAGTTGTTCTTGTAATGAAATCTTCCATATCTTAATCACTTTACAGCTTTTCTCTAGATGTTTTCTGTTTGTCCTTCATCCTTTCAAACCCATTTGAACAATGTTATTCATATTGATTCTGTGTCATTAATGGCACTAAACTTCATTAGCGCTTGGTTTTTATTACAATTTACCATAGTTTTGCATCGACCACGTATTTTACTTGAATTGTTTACAGGGAATGTCTTACACTGAGGGCCTGTCTACAGATGCCCCATGTAATTTATTATGCAGTGATAAACAAGCATGTTTAACTTAAGTATGTGCATACAGAGTTTTGATAGCTGCTTTTTGATGGGAAGAGATGCAGACTCCTTCTTTGTGGCTGTGAGCTGGTTTCTTTAATTGTGAGATCTCCTTATTTTGTAAGACAGTTTGTGTTTGTAAAGTCTCTGAAGATTCTCGTGTCACAGGATTATGAAACTGCAAAATATCAAAGTAACTTTATATTCCACTTATTAACTATCTTGTCCATTTTCCAAATGAACAAAAAAGAAAACCCATTGTCAGACCAGAGTGTATTTAATTTTCTTAATCGGTCAAACCTTCAAATTTATTTTGTTTTTCCTGCCAAGAGCCTTACACAGATTGACAGGAATGACTTTGTTCTGAAGAATTCTCACTGGCCTACGCTTGCTGTGTCAAGTTCCTCACAGAAATGTTATAGCAGTCTAAGTTTTTCCTTGGGTTTAACAGTTATTGAAATAAGACTCGCTGCTATTTCAACATTTGTAGCTAAGAAATTAGATAATGTCTGACCATCAGATAGTCACTAGCAAATATTTACTTAGCTTTTATAAACTTTTTCCCCTGGACTAGGCAAGCGCAATATTTATTTGGATCACCAGTGCATGTAAATTACTTAGGATGACATCTTCAGGAACACTTACGAGCTTTCCAGGGTTGCTCTTAAGAGTTAATTTTGTTGCCACACTTTCTTTCTGAATTCTGCAAGAGCATTTGATAGACTATGATTAATGCTTTAGAACTTCAAAGAGGCAGTGTTATTAATACGATGATTGACATGATGTTACTCTAGTGAGAGTATTATAATAGCTGAATATCTATCATCTTGATTGTTGTTATTTTGCAGCAGCAAATGCCATGGAAATGGGTAGTCAGCTGTACAGATATTCCAACTTGCATTGAGAGCCGGATGCCTCGCTTGAGCCTAGTCAAATATATGAATATTGTTTTATTTGGCAATCTATAAGATACAATTTGATGGGAAAGACCTAGTGTTTCTGAAAGTGACTTGATTCAAATAAATTTTGGTAAATTTCCTCCTGCATCACCACTGTTCAGAGCCAAGTCCCCAGCAAACTTCCTTACCTTGCTGCCAGTAAAGTTGGAAACTGTCTAGGTAGTGAGCTCTGGTGTGAAGCAGCTCAGCTGCAAGGGTGGCTGATCTCTCTTTAGCACTAAGTTTGCATCAGAAAGTTAAAATACACAACTTCACCACAGAGTCATACTCTTGAAAGGAAAGGTGTGTGATTCTGCTGCCAAGTATTGGAGTTGTCTTGGGCTTTTACCAAGGAGTTAGGTCATACTAAGTTTCAGTGAGTTGAGTGAAAAATTGACGTCCTGCAAAGTGTTCCATTTCAAGGTGCAGGGGAAGAGCCAAGAGGCCAGTGTTGCAGATCTTGCGGACCCTTGTCAGGGGTTGCAAAAGCCAAGTGGACTTTGGGCAGAAACTTTGCTCACAGCTACCAAATCCTTAACTGTTATGTGTCAGCCTACAATCTCTCTGCTCTCTTATACCAGAGCTGTTTTTTCTGGTTGCTTGCCAGCAAACGAAAATGTCCAAGTTACTTTTCAGTGACATTTTATTTTTGTATTCTGTTTTAGTTGACATTTTATGCTATGAAAAGACGTGTGCAAGAAACTTGTGCAACTTTGAGTTAAATTTGATCTAAACAGGTTAATCTTGAATGGAGCAGTTAACTGAGCAGAAGACAAATACATTTGTGCTCCGACTGGGATTTGTTATCACTTTGTTTGAAAAATGGAGGAAGTTGCCATTCCCTATAGTGACTTTGTGAGCCTATTGACCTTTCTTGATTTTATAAATTAGGCAGATACCAGTTTGCTGTTGTCTGGTTTGGGCCAGACTATAAATTTAGTAACTTTGGTTGTTGGTTCTCTCGTGAGCACCAGCTGTTGCTGTTGTCCTGTTGTACTCCCCTCCACAGCTTGAGAAATGCACTGGCTGGGCAACTGGAATGTCAGACTTAAGAGTTCCCTTAGAAATATAATTCAGTATATTTCTCTTATCAGAGAAGACTGAAAAGAATTTCTCTGAGAAAATATCAATGGGCTGCAGTTGAAATAAATGAAGCTCTTGGTTTCAGACAGAAAGCTAAGCAAAGCTTTCACAATTTCTCAGCAGATAAAAATGATTTGGGGACTATATTGTACGTTAAAATCATGATTTGACACAATGTTTACTTTCCTCCTTTATCTACTTTTACACATAAGAAAGGCCCTGCAGTGATATTCTGCCGTATGACCTTGGATTGTCACTCTGAAGTTGGAAGGAGACAAGTCTTTCCAAATTTAACAGATGCAGAGAAGCAAAGTTTTCATGCCTGCAAATGTGTTGTGACAGTAGCTGCTTATTAACAATTAAAGATGTTCCTTGTTAGGTTGGAGACTCAGTTCATAAAATGCTACAACATTTTTAATGAGGACTAAGGGAAACACTATGTATTTACTATACTAGGTAATTGCTAGTTCCATTTTTGTCATCTCAAGTTGTTAATAGTGCTATTTTCCTTACCTTGTGCAAATACGAGTACATGTCATTTGACATAAAGCGTTTTCATTTCTGTTCTTAGTGTCTGAGCAAAAAGCTCAGGGAAATTAATAATGCTATGCTTGCAGTAAATAACAGTCTTTTACACTCTATAGAAAAAAAGAAATACTGTTTAAGGCAAGCTTGCATTGCGTGCCAAAACTGATACCTTGGCACTTTTGAGTGTGCTGGTGAAAGGAGGGCAATAAGGGAGTGTGTGCTCTGGGAAATAGAACTGCATGTGTTTTCCAAAGTAATTTTCCCTTTTTGAAATGCAACTAATCAATTGGATCACTGCTCGTAACATTAAAAAAAAGGTGTTCTTTAATAAAATTGTCTACCATATGTGTGTTTTTTTTTTTCCCCCCCTCTTGAAACCCCTAAAGTAAAGGATTACTCCTGCAAGTTGTAGTGAAGAAAAATAAGAGAATAAGATGGTTAAAGGAAAGAAAGCTGGAAATGTGTGCCAGGGAGGGGAATGAAATACATTGTAAAGCAGAAGGGGGTGATTTTACTGAGAATATTTTACTGTTTTGTTGGAGAAAAATTTCTCATGAATGACATGTTACAGGTACGGTTAGCAAAAGGATTTAGTTGGGTGGAAGTGAACAGCAGAGGACAAATTTGAGTGAATGTAAATAAAAAGTACTGAGCTTGACCTTGTAGCAAGGATTTAATTTTATATGTGGGAGATTTAATCTGGTGGTAGCAGCACTGTCCAGATCCTGCATCTGCAAGAGGCTTTACTCCTGTGTCCTCAGCCTTGGAGACTGCTGTTACAGTGATCCCAGTGCCCGGTGAGACACAAAGGCAGCCCTGTGTCCTGGGAATCGTAGCCCTTCTACAGCTGCATTCGCCAAGTACAGCCATAGCCCGTGTCTGGACAAACGTTTGGATAAACTACATTTTTGGTCTTTGATGCAACTGCAGCTTTTCACTAACCTTTTGAGAGTCCTGTTTTGCTGGTGGGGTGAAAGTGCTCTTGAGAGCAGAACTTACCAGTGATGTATGAAGGGCTTTAGCTTTTGGGTTTGCATGTGGACTCAGAAGTCCCTTTTTTTTTTTTAAATTATTATTTCTTTTTTTTAATGTCACTTATTAGTATGACCACTACTGAATTTAAACATACCCACTTTGTCAAACAGCAGAATAAAATGGCACGTAAACTCTTAAGTATTTACTTTTAAAGATAACTTAGCTAAAAAAAAAAATCCAGATATTTTTGATCTAACTCTCAAGTGTTTACTGATCCAAATTGGGCAATGATAAATATTTGGGTTAGTTATTACAGATAAAGGCAGGCTGATCTAATAGTGATCATTTTAAACTTTGCAGTACAAGTAGTCATCTGAGGCCTTTAGTTTGCATTATCTTGCAAATGATGCTTTCAAAATGCATGTTATTTCTTAATTATCTGAGTGTAGCTTCATTTTGGGGAGGGCTATAGTGAATGTAGAAGCAATTTTTTCTGGATTCAAGTAAAAGCTTGTATTTGTAAAAGTGGAGATTTAAGTTTGGACTAATTCTCTGTATTTACAAAATTTTGGTGCTCTATCTTTAACTGAATTGTACATAAAAACTAGCTAAATACAGGAACACCAGTTATTTCTGGAAAAATCTGTGTGCCAGCTGGCATTTCTTTTGCCGCTTCTTTTGTTTTAAGACTTTGCAAAATAAAAGCTGATGGAATATAACTATAGAGAAGAATGTTTATCGTATGTTCTGTAATGGCTTGGCTGTGTCAATGGTGGCTGTGGTTGGTATCAAGTAACGTGCTAGGAATTTGCAGTGAATGGTGGGAGGTTGTGTTATTAGGGAGGGTAGGAGGTAAAAATAAAAATTATGTTGAGTGATTGAGAAACTCTAGAGCAAGTCTGATCACACACTTGTGTACTCTGTATCTGCTACTTTAGTTTTAGAAATATTGGCATAGAGGCAGAAGTAACATTTTTAAGTGTTGCTAAGATAGAAGCTCTATGTTTAATTATTTATGCTTAATTGTTTCATCACAGCTCTTGTGTGGGTTAAAATTGCATAGAATTAAACCCTGTGGATGTTTGTTTGCCGTACATTGTAATTGTTAGATGACATTCTGTACTACTTAAGTCATTATAGATGAGTAAGTTTTACAGTCTATAAACTTAAGACTTCCTGTGATTTACACTCAGGCTAGTCAGAAGGTGTAACACATTAAGGATTTGAATGAGATGCTGCAAATGTGGATGGCATAGTATTGCTACCAGATATGCTGCTTTTTGCCCCCCTTTTTGTTACAGAGGGTGATGGTACAACATTTAATTTATAAAACGTGAAGGAGGCAACTCATATTTCAATTTTTATGGAGTGGTGTAATACCACACATTTAAGATGCTGGAGGGAAGGGATGCCATCCAGAAGGACCTTGGACATGTTTGAAAGGTGGGCCCATGCAAACGTCATGAAGTTCAACCAAGCCAAGTTGCAGGGTCCTGCACCTAGAACATGGCAGTCCCAGGCACAGACACAGGTTGGGTGGGGAATGGCTGGAGAGCAGCCCTGAGGAGAAGGACTTGGGAGTGCTCGTGGATGAGAAGCTCAACATGAGCTGGCAGTGTGCACTGGCAGCCCAGAAAGCCAACCACATCCTGGGCTGCATCAAAGGAGTGTGGCCAGCAGGTCAAGAGAGGTGATTCTACCCCTCTGCTCTGCTCTTGTGAGATCCCACCTGGAGCACTGTGTCCAGCTTTAGAGTCCTCAACACAGGAAGGACATGGACCTGTTGGAACTGGTGGGAGGTGTCCCTGCCCAGGGCAGGAGGTTGGAACTCGGTGGTCCTTAAGGTCCCTTCCAACCCAAACCATTCTATGATTCTAAGATAGGCTTCCTGCTCTTAAGACTTTTCAGCCTAATTATTTATTTCTCTGAATTCTGTGTATAGCTTTAGGTAAGCTTTTCTGGGCTCATGAAGAACTCCATATAATGGTAATATATTCCCTTTTGCTTGGTGTGGTGTGTCCTATGATACCATGCTAACATTTCTTGTACTGATTATTATATAATTTAAGGAGTTTGTGGTGGGATATAGTAACGTGATCTTCAGTGCTGTCATTACAGTGGGGACTTTGCCAAACATTTGCAGAAATTGGTGTTTTAAATAGCTCAGCTCAGAATTTTCTTACACTTTCCATGGCAACAAGTTCATCTGTTATGCAAATGTCATCTTAACAGTCTGTGTAAATGCATTGCTCTGTTTCTTTTCTGTAAAATGGATATTCAGTGCTTGGTGGAAATATATTCTAATACAGATATACAGCTAGGTCTATGTGCATCTGTATTCAGGTGTATTGAAATACTGTCCCAAGGCAAGGCTTTATTGCAAAATTTATAATCTGGTTGGAAAATGCAGTGATTAAAACACTACTGTTAGCATGTGAAATGATGGTTAATGTGTAGGAATATATTTATACAACAGGCAGTTTGATATTAATAGAATTACTGTGAAGTTCGTTTTCTGTGCTTATTCTGTTCCTCCTCTTCTGCTTCTACTGTGTAAGCTTGAAAGTGCCTTTTTAAGGAAGAGGAGATGCAAGTTCCACTGGAAAAAATCGTGGAAGGACCTTTGCTTGCTGCGTTTGCTTTTATTCTTGATGTCAAGCAGCCCTTTATCTCTGCTGCTGCTGCTGCTTGCTGTCTTCAAACAACAGTGCTGATCATTGAATTTGGGATTATAGCGAGCTATATGTAAACATAGCTATATGTATTAGGAATCTCCACCTTTAAGATTATTTGATATATTAGGTTTGGGCAGGTCTGACAAGACAAGATCTTCTGTAGCTCTGAATTATTCTCATGGTTGTCAGGAGTCAGAAGTTAAAATTACGTTGTGATAGTCTTTGTACACTGTGAAAAAGCTCGTGTCAATTTTAGTGTTTCATCTGCTTAACAGTACCTAAAATTATGCCGACGTAAACTGGTTGTATCTGATAACTTTATAGTTGTATTGCAAGAAAAATGCCCCACCAATTATTTATAATAATGAGCGATTGAGGAAAACAGGGTAATAAAGGCATTTAAATGTCTTTTTCTGCATGTTTTCCTACGTACTTGACAGCATTATTGAAATAGGCCTCTTAATGATATTGTATATGTAGCCGTTCAGATTTAATTGACATCCCCTTTAATTAGGTGTTTGTTTCAAAAATGGAGCTGTGCTTTCTGTGTCTTGAATTTCACCTGTAAAATTGCTGGAATATGTGCTGCTTTTGCATCCTTTTTACATCTCTTAGTGTTCAGTTTTAGAAAGATTTGGACTTGAAAATGGAAAAGTTGGTTAATACTTAGTCTGTATTTTTGAGCCTATTTAGGGGAAGAATTTTGTCAGAGGGTGTTAGAAAGCGTTTTGTGTGTGTCTGCACACCAACAAGTGGGATGCATCTCTGGAGCTAAACTTGAAAATGCTCCTAGTATAGCATATCTTAAACTAACAATAAAATAAAAAGAAAAGCTTTTTCTGCTTTGACTCATGGCAATTCAGTCTGTGGAAAAAAAAAATCTACCACCAAAGCTGTTCTATGGCAGCACTTGAATATCTGAGCCCTGGGAATCTGGGGAGTCATCCTGGGGGTTCTGCAGGCATTTTTCTTGCCAGGACAAGAGCATTTTCCCCCAAAGCGGTTGGTGGGCAGCAGTTTCATGTTTTGCTTTGTTTTAAGTTGGAAGCTTTTGAGTTCAAAAGATGTTCCTTCCCCAGGTAATAATGTGTATGTATGTGTTCAGAAGTGCACTTCAGAGTTTTTCAGCTGGGCTTGCTCTAATCACGTTTCAAAGCAATATTTAAATGCAAGTAATTGAAAGGAATTTTGGTTTATTGTTGTGTTAACAGTAATATTATGTAAGAAATATTGGAAGTTGATGTCATAATATTTAAGTAATGTTGTTTTAACACAGCAGAATTGTTGAGGTGTTTTCTTTCAAGTTTGTCATCTTTTCCATTCCTAGCTTAATATTTACTAGCTTTGCGACTTGTCCCTACTATTTTTACTTTCTCTTCCTCCTTCTTCGGTAATTTGCAGTGTGACATTTTGAACAAAGTAGTGGCGTAACCTCAGCTGGATCACTTAAAACTTCAGACAGCAATTTAAAAATGGTTTAATTAGCGTAAGCTGTGAGATGGTGTGAGTCAAATGTCCTTTGACGTGGTGATATGATGAAGGTGTAAGCCTGCGGTGCTTCACTTGCAGCCCCTGCTCAAAAATGAATGAATAACCACAGAGTGAACCTGCAGTGTATACTTTGAAATGTGGCTGTTGGCTTAGATCTTTAAATAAAATATTTGCAGAACCTTGTGGGTTTGAGATCACATTTTCAGCAAATTTTTGTAATCCCCATGATTATATAAATAATCCTTACATACATATATTTATATATATGAGACGTGTCACACCTACCAGCTTTCCCTAAATGTCAAGAGTTCTTAGTGGCTGACAGTGATTGTGAGCAGCTCTTAACACACAGGTATGGTGCCGTTTATTTACCCAAGTGGTTTATGATTTGGCTTTGCTGTCTAAGCAGGTGCTGGTAGATAATAATAAAAGCTCTTGTAAACAAGATTTCACTATGTAATGAAAGGTAGCTAATGGTAGAAAAAAGAAAAATAAATCAAAAAGCAAAGTGAAGACACTTAAATGCTAACTGAAGAAAATAAGTTAAAAAAGCGCTCTTAGTATTCACATCATCATTGTGGCCGTTTTGAATCCAATACCTTTTTTTTGTGCTTAGTTATTTACTGTTTAATCCCCTTATTAAATATGTAGGGTCTTTAACATATATATGCTGCTACATTCACAGTTGGACAAGATTCTGAGAAGTCACTGCAATGTGTTTTTGCGTTTTTTCATGCTCCTCCAGCTAACACCGCTTGGATTTAATTTTTTGGAGCCATTTATGCTGTTATTTTGGATATGGCTTTTTTTGCCTGTAAAAGGCATTCATTTTTTCTAGCCTGTCTTCCAGAACAAACAACTAGTCAGATTTTTACAGATGCTTGAAGGTTTAAGGAATTTACTTTGAAAAGCATGACATCTGCCAGTATTCTACATAGAGGAACAGAGGAATTCTGGTGTGCAGCAAATTGATTCTCGAATTGAAAATCAAGTTGCATCAGTATTTTAAAATTAATTAATCAGAGTAACGTGGAAATCGTCATGAAGTTGTCTTCTGCTGAATTTTCTGTAAAGATTTTTTTTTTTTTTTTTTTTTTTTTTAGCCTGCAGGTACACTTAATCTTTATTTCATTCTCTACACTCCCTTTAGCCATACCTTTTCAAGGTGGCTATGCTCATCTGTGCCCTAAGAATATTTTGCAGGCGTCTCTGAGGTGGCTTCCCCATTCTTTTTTTTCCATGACACTTGCAATTTGGACAGGTGTCTGTGGTACTTCTAAGTAACAGCATGGGCAGAGTATAGGGTAGATAAGTTACTTGGCTGTAGGTAGCTGTTGACTACGAATTTCAAAAGAATACCTAAAACTCATACCAGTAATTATTTTCCCTTATTAACCCAAGATTTTTGGGGAGGCAAATGTGTCTCTCATATTTCTTCTAAGTGATTAAAGCAGTGTTTGAGATCAGATGTGAATGTCCTTTTTACCTTATGATCTTAACTGTGAACGTTTGGTGCTGCACTTAAAAGGTTATTAAAGATAATAGCATCTTGTACAATTCAGCAATTTTTAATTATAGAATTCAGCTCCAGATGTATGGAAAGACTGCGTTCAACTTCTTCCCTCCTGGCATCTGAGTATACTCATCCCATCCCACCAGAAATAAATTAGTGATTTTACAGTTCCATTAGTATTTTTGTTTAACAGCAAAAATATGAGCACAGGTAACTGTAGATTGTTTTGAGATGTCTTAGTTTGATCGATAAAATGAAGTATGGGCAAATAAAGATTATTTATCTCCTTTAAATTCTCACTCTGTTGTCATCTGAACTCCTCTGAAATACGTGAGACTGCAGCATAAGTATCAGCAAATTATCTGGACATTGGCAGTAGCATGAGATCTCCTGTGCCTATTGCAGTGTTTTTGCTAAATATATCTGCTAAAAGGCAGATAATGCTTGTGCTGACCTATCTACAACATAAGTGAAGGACAGGAGAAAAAGGAACTATATTAAAAAATGTAGTTGCAAGACAAATTGATACGTTCCTCTTTTGGTCTTTGTCACTGTAGACGAGTAGCTACTTTCCATCTGTTTCTTTCTTTCATTTTCCTTTGCATCTTTCTTTTGCAATCCTTTTAATGCACATACACATATATTAAGTTCTGCCCTTCATTTATTCTTTTGTCATTGTTTCCATTTCACTTTCCCTGTGTTTCATTCCTGTATCTTTCTTGTTTAGACCAAGTGGAGGATCCAGCTGGCAGTAGCAGCCATGTAGGACCCTTCAGGAACCTGATGGTAAGTGCACGTGTGTACTTATACTCAGGCTTCCACCAGGTTCTGTATTCTGAGGCGCTTTCCCCCTCCTACAGGCTTCTGTTCTTGACGTCTTAAATTGTAAGAAAATTAAGGGTCAGACCTTGGGCTGCACATTGATATCCTTTATATCAGAGCAGTAAGTTGCATTTTCATTGACAGTCTGCACGAGAAGGCGATGCAAATCTTTCAGGTTTACATGGATTTATAAAGCACTTTTGAGAGCTCATGGAAGAAAGTCAAAAAGCTATTAAATACCTTCAAAAGTTCCTGAAATCTAGATACATGGAAACTGGGAGAGGATACCAATGAAGCTTTACTGTTACTCTGTTCTTAAATTCTCTTCCTGGGCATCTGTTGAACATTCAGGGCCGTGAAATGGATGCATCTGGGACAGTCATTGCTGTGCTTGAGTATAGTCATTTCTTTTAACCTTTACCAAGAAAGCTGCAACCTAGAAAATGAACAAACTAAAGTTGGTAAAAGGAAAATATCAAAAATCGATTGGTGTCTCTAGTTGATATGTGTCAGAAATCGATCTGGCGCATCTAAAATTACATATGTATGCAAGCAGTTTTGCTCACTATTCTGAGTAAGGGCAAGTAGGTGCTAGATGAATCTTCAAATGCGTTTATGCTTAAAGGCCAAGGAGTTGAACCATTTCCAGCTGTATCAGCGAGCAGGTTGCATCTTTTTTTTTTTTTTTTTTAGGAGTGTGGCAGGAGAACTCGTAAGTGATGATCTTTTCATCAATAGCATAAGGAAGTATGTAACTTAAGTAATTCAAATTTGGGTACAAATTCCGCTATTCTAGTGATTTCTCAGATTATAATTGTATTAAATTTTATATTCTATAAATGGATGACACTTTGAAAAAACCTTTGCACACTTTAGCACATAGGAGTGATTTTTTTGTTGTTCCTTTACATACTTCACCTCGCACTTTAAATAGCACAATATATTTCTAGTCTTGTTATAAGAAAGAATTAATTGGGTCTTGGTTTGAAGGCTTTTCCAGTAACGCGTTACCGTGCTGTGAAATTCAGTGCTGCTGTAGAATTAGATGTAGAATTGCCCTGTGACTTCATCTGCAATATGATCATATTCTGCATCGTCTGGTAGAATATCTTCTCTAATCATGGTCAAGTTTGAGGTAGATGAGAAGGACCCGGGGACCAATCTTCTCCTTGTTTCTAGTGTCAGCTGTAGATGTGAGAGATGAATCTGGAATTTTGTGATTCAAGTCAAGATTTTGATGCTGGTCTTCAGATGATGAGCAGTCTGCAAAAAAGTTGATCTCTCTTGAAGTGTCCTAGCATTTAAATATGTTTTGTTACGTCGCTCCAAAGGTGGATTGTGATGCCTGTTTGAATCTCTAGGAATGTATTGAAATTTTACATTGAGGCCTTTTCCTCAAAATGGAACTGTTGATTGGTTGTGTTACTGTACGTTTCAAGAGGGATTTCAGGTGGCTTAGCAGGTATTTCTGCAAACTTATTTGAAATCCTTCATACTCAGATCTTGGTGCTCCTGGTTGTAATTACAAACATTAGAGGTGTTGATATTATAAAATTATTTTCAAGTTGGACATTTGCTTGTCAGGTAAAGATACGCTTAAACTCCTTATCCCTGTGTGAACACTAAAATACACGGTAAATCTTCTGATAATTTGCAGGTGCTTTGTATAAAATACAATTGAATATTGTATCATCAAATAAATCAGTGTTGGTTCATTATGGCAGACTTAGACACAGAGATTGTTAGAATATTTGAGGATACTGTGAGAATTGTTATTTCACTTCAGGAAGGGTGCATGTGTATTTTCCAAAGGTGACAAAAAAATAATTCTGAGTGACTGTTGCCAATTTCTGAGACTAAAAACTGATAAAACTTGGAATAAGAAAATTAAAAAAAGGGATAATTACATTATCCCTGAAACACACCAGAAATTGGGGAGAGCCTGTGAAGTCTGAGTTCCTTGAGAGGAAATATAGATAATTATTTAGAACAGAATAGAATGTTCAAATCATAACAGGCATTTCCTCTTAAAGCTGACCTGTCTCTGATGTGTTCCGTTGGAGGGGGTGCATACTTGAAAATTCTCAGTTTGGATAGAGGAACATTTTTAAGAGGCATTTCAGTTTCTTGGCTCAAGATGTGAAAAATATTTTCGAGGAAATAAAGGAGGAACTTGCTGACAGGGTTGTGAGTTGGAAGAATGTGCCTCTAAATAAGAAATGGATTTAGGGCTATGATGCACGCCTCTGATTAGAGGGAAAGGTCAGTGCGTTAAAATGTAGCATTTTGTGTCTTAATGGAAGCAAAGGAGGAATTTGAATTGCTGCTCCTGGACAATTCTCGTTCCTAAGAGGTGGTGTGTAGAAGTGTGATGTTTCAGAGGCGACGGGTGTCTCAACCACACTGTTGTATGTAAAATAACCATTCTGAATAGAGAATATGGTCCTGGCAATGAATTGAATTGGAAGACCTTAGTGTTTCATTTGTTATTACACAGTCCTTATCTCAATTTCTGTATATTATAGGACTGAATCTTTAAGGTTAATAGAAAAAAAATAGCAGTATAACTTTGTAGTGTGTTGGTAAATTAAATTTTCATTGTCTTTACATCCTGCGCCACTGATTAGGTCTTTGCATAATGCCATTTTGCCTTAATCTTCATTGTGTTCATCATCCTGTACAAGCAATACACGCTGCTTAATTTTGTTAACAGAAAGCATTAGCAAACTTATTTGTGCCAGTGGACACGATGATGTACTTTTGTTTTACTGTTACCAGTTCCATCTAATTTGGTTTTACTGTCTTTGCTTTGTTGGTCAAGATCATGCTGCTTTTAGTCTTCTTACAATGTTACTACTTCATTGCTTTTATTATAATTCTATTCATAAAGTCATTATTCAGAGTGTTGCTACAAGTAGAGAAGCCTCTATGGGTTTCTACTTCATGAGGTCTTCCAGTTAACATTAAGGATTAATAGCATATGAAGAAATTTCATATTCTTCATATACTTGTATAAGATACAGTAATTTAATAGCCATATGATGTTATTGGGTAAGTGTGGTGTGAGCTGGTTAAGTCTGGCCAACGCGTTTCTGTTAGTCTATTCTTGATATGAAAGTGACTAAAATATTCAGGAGTCTCAGGTTTTTAGACAATCGTTATCTTTACCTTTAATTTCTTATGGACTCTAGAGCCTTACTGCTTTGTCTGAATGCTGTCCTTCTAACTGATCTGTCATTTGTATTTCTTGGGAAAATCAGTGTGTTATACTCCAAAGATGGGTGTATTAATTCTGCCACTCAAATATCAAAACCAAAAACTGTTGAACAGGAATAATAAATGTTGGTTTTTTTCTCCCCAGGAAAGAAAAAAACTCAGGAAGGTAAAAACAAGGGAAAGAAGGCAGCAGATACAAAGCAGAAAAAGACTGATTTGGATTCTACTTCTGCAGATATGAGGGATTCTAAAGAGGGTAAGTTCTCAAGTGTCATATTATTTTCTTTCTAACTACCTTTTTGAATCAAAAGACACTTTTGGTCATGCTTAGTGTGTTCGCATGTTACGCTGGTGTAGCAAAGTGAACATGTTTATATTGTTTGCCCAAACTTTTTTATTAGTCAGGAACTTGGGTATCAGAAGGACGTCATTAAACATGCAGTTCTGACCACAGGAAAAACTAATGTACTTTAAGATTTAGACATGTACCCACACTCCTTAGAACGGAAGAGCAGATAAAAGTCCTTATTCTAAAATAATGTCTTAGGAGCTTAGTTATATAGTCATTATTTCTTGCTATTTAACAGAAGTCAGTGTCAAGGGGAAAAATCCCCACCGTATTAATGCACTGCCTTGCTAAGCATGCTCTTTGTCCTAAAGATGGAGAGGAACTTCTTGCTCTGTATGTGTAACCACTTCTGCAACATTGTGTGAATTGGCAGCAAAGCTATTTTCTTCAGCAGTGGGTATATCTGACAGCAGATGAAACTAGTATGTAGAGGTGCAAATTAAGAATCCATTCACACTAGTAAATGAGATGCACGCAGGCTCTGATTCAGAAGTGTAGGAAGTAGCCATTCAGGCAATGGTTAATAAAAAAATGTGATACAAAGAATAGAAATTCTATGCCGGATACAAGGTGCACCTTGCTATGTGTTACAGTACAAATCCAAATTGTTTTATCGTTAACAATTTGGGGAAAATGGTCAAAATCCAAAATTTTATCTACATGTATTGCAGTACTTTCCTGATGCTTATTTGCTGTATGAAAAGTCAGTGAGAGCTTTTTGGAGATTTCTTGAAATGTTCTGAAGTCTACCTTGAAATGTTCTGGTATTCTTCAGGCAGTTTCAGGTTTCTTGGCCACAATGTTCAATCTGAAGGATCTCTCTTAAGTATAGGCAGTTGCCTACATTTTGCTAAAGTTCCAGGAAGGAAACTTCTGAATACAGTTTTACACTCAGTGCTGAATCACACGAGTGAGAAGTAACGGTATTGTGTTGGGTCATAAATGTTGGATATGTTGTGTTAGAGGAAAAAGTGGAAGAAAGCTGTAGTGTACTTTGAAGTGTTTGGTAAAAATGCTTCATGCTTTTCTTTTCGTACTTTGTGTGTCAGGTCATAAAGAGGAAGATGAAACGCCTTCTGTTTCTGCTGTGCTGTCCCTGGAACAAACAGCTGTGATTCAGGAAATGGTAAACCAAGATGTACTTCCAAAGCTGATGATCCCCAGTCCTACCAGTGAACTACAAATAGTGACTGAAGACAAACAAGGAGAAGCAATAAACTGTGCATCAGATGATTTAGATGATGATGAAGAGGAGGACGATGACGAAGAGGAAGATGAAGAGGAAATAGAAGATACCAATATGCCTAAAGAAAATGCTGAAATGCCTTTGATATGTGAAGAAAAGTTAGACTCTATGGAAGAGCAAAAGAGTACATCAGAAGAATCTCCAGAAAACTCTCCAAAGAAAAAACTGGTTGTGAAAATTCCAAAAGCGAGAGGTGAATCAAATGGTGATGTTCAGGAAACTTTCATGTTTCCCTGTCAGCATTGTGAGAGGAAGTTTACAACAAAGCAAGGACTTGAACGCCACATGCACATCCATATCTCTACTATTAACCATGCTTTCAAGTGTCGATACTGTGGGAAAGCCTTTGGTACTCAAATTAACAGGCGAAGACACGAGAGACGCCATGAGGCAGGGCCAAAAAGGAAACCGTTCTTAACACTAACGTCATCACAACACTTGGATAACGTTGCTGATAACCAAGTAATTGTGGATGATGGTCTTAAAGATGACCTGAACGTTTCCAGTCTTGTGCAAGACTCTGTTGTCTTGGATTCTGAGAAAGTTTCCCAAGAAATGTCAAACTCTGCTTTTGCTGAAGAAAATAAGGAGCCCAAAGAATTGCACCCATGCAAATACTGCAAAAAGGTTTTTGGTACTCACACCAACATGCGGAGGCATCAGCGTAGGGTTCATGAGCGTCATCTTATTCCCAAAGGTGTCAGAAGAAAAGGATACTTTACTGAAGAGCCACCACTTCAGACAGAGCAGGCCCCACCAGTGCAGAGTGTATATATCGCGAGTACAGAAATAGAAGAGGAAGGTGAAGTAGATGATGTCTATATTATGGATATTTCCAGCAATATCTCTGAAAACTTAAATTATTATATTGATGGCAAAATTCAGTCCAACAGCAGCACTAGCAATTGTGATGTGATTCAGATGGAGTCCAACTCTGCAGACTTGTATGGACTAAATTGTATAATCAGTCCAGTCACGGTGGAAATCTCCTCAAATTTAAAGGTTACACAAACACATGTGAACGAACCTCCCAAGGAACCCTCGAGCAGTGGGAGCAATGAATCCAAAAAGAGAAGAACTGCCAGCCCTCCTCTTGTACCAAAAATAAAAACTGAAATAGACCCAGAACCCATAACTCCTACTAGTTCTTTAAATGTTCCTCTTAGCATTTCAACAGAAAGCTTACCTTTCCATAAAGAAAAAGGTGTCTATTTGTCATCAAAATTAAAACAGCTTCTTCAGACGCAGGACAGCACGAAGATAACTCCGCCAAGTGAAATCCCTAAACTAGGACCTTCTGTTACATCATCGCCCATTTTGCCTCCAGTATCCAGTAGATTTAAAAGAAGGACCAGTTCTCCTCCCAGTTCTCCACAGCACAGCCCAGTACTTCGAGACTTTGTCAAATCAGGTGAGGGAAAAACTGTGTGGAATGATAATATTCGGAGTTCAAAAATGCCAAAGTTGGAAAGCCACAGCAACTCACCTGCTTGGAGCCTGACTGGAAGGGAGGAAAAAGAGACTTTGAGCCCTCTTTGCTTCGAAGACTATAAAATATCAAAAGACTGGACAGCAGCTCCGAGTTTCGGCAACGTGTGCAACCAGCAGCCTCTGGATTTATCTAGTGGTGTGAAACAAAGGTCCGATGTCAAAAATAAGAATCAGGTTCCCTGGGAATCCGTTTTAGATTTAAGTGTGCATAAGAAGCCTTGCAGCGATGCTGAAATTAGGGAATATAAAGAAAATTCCGTACAGCCAACCTGCAGTGGTGTTAAAAAGAAGAAGCCAACCACTTGCATGTTACAGAAGGTTCTGCTGAACGAGTACAACGGCACGGATGCAGCCGCAGACAGCACACTCGCTGTAAACAAGAGTGCGAGCCCAAGCAAATCCCTGGAGCCTCAGGCAGAACCTGATGTGGATCCCAGTCTATCTGCATCGGCTTCTGTTGACACTCATCCCCTTAGTTCCTCTGTTTCCCCGGTGCCACAGGCATCTGCTGCACCCTCCATGTGCCAGCTGCCTCCTTTGTTAACACCAACCCATCCTCCATCCCCACCGCCCTGCCCGCCTGTCTTAACAGTCGCTACATCACCTCCTCCCCTTCTTCCAACGATGCCCTTATCAATTCCCGATGTCTCTGCCAGTGCCACTAACACTTCTTCTTGCCCATCGCCGCTTTCTAACACTACTACCCAGTCCCCACTACCAGTTCTTTCACCTACCGTGTCTCCTTCTCCATCTCCTGTTCCTTCTGTCGAACCTCTTATTTCTGCTGCATCGCCTGGTCCTCCCACGCTCTCTTCCTCATCTTCCTCCTCCTCTTCTTCCTCTTTCTCTTCCTCTTCCTCTTCATCATCTCCGTCTCCACCACCTCTTTCTGTAGTTTCTTCTGTTGTTTCCTCTGCTGATAATCTTGAAAATACTCTCCCAATAATAAAACAGGAAGAAGCTGAACATGAACAACAGAAAGCGAGAGAAGTTCCTCATACTTCAAGCGAATCAGGAGTAGTGCAGGAAACGTTCAATAAAAGCTTTGTGTGCAATGTCTGTGAATCACCTTTTCTTTCTATTAAAGATCTAACGAAGCATTTATCCATTCATGCTGAAGAATGGCCCTTCAAATGTGAATTCTGTGTACAGCTTTTTAGGGATAAAACAGACTTGTCAGAACATCGCTTTCTGCTTCATGGCGTAGGAAATATCTTTGTTTGCTCGGTCTGTAAAAAGGAATTTGCTTTTTTGTGCAATTTGCAACAGCATCAGCGGGATCTCCATCCAGACAAAGAGTGCACACATCATGAGTTTGAAAGTGGGACTTTGAGACCCCAGAATTTTACTGACCCCAGTAAGGCCAATGTGGAGCACATGCAGAGCCTGCCAGAAGATTCTTTGGAACCTTCTAAAGAGGAGGAGGATGAAGATCTAAATGATTCCTCCGAAGAGCTTTATACTACTATAAAAATAATGGCTTCTGGAGTAAAATCTAAAGATCCAGATGTTCGTATGGGCCTCAATCAACACTACCCAAGCTTTAAACCACCTCCATTTCAGTATCACCATCGTAATCCTATGGGTATTGGAGTTACTGCAACGAACTTCACTACCCACAATATTCCACAGACTTTTACTACTGCCATTCGATGCACAAAATGTGGGAAAAGTGTTGATAACATGCCCGAATTACACAAACACATCTTGGCCTGTGCATCTGCCAGCGATAAAAAGAGATACACACCTAAAAAAAACCCAGTACCACTGAAACAGACAGTGCAGCCTAAAAACGGCATGGTTGTCATAGCCGGCCCTGGAAAGAACGCCTTCAGACGAATGGGTCAGCCTAAAAGACTTAATTTCAATGTTGAGATTAGCAAAATGTCCTCGAATAAACTAAAAATAAGTGCATTGAAAAAGAAAAACCAGCTTGTCCAGAAAGCTATCTTGCAAAAAAAGAAATCTGCCCAGCAGAAGGCAGAATTGAAAAGTAATTCATCCGAGTCAGACCCTCACATCTGCCCCTACTGTAACAGAGAGTTTACTTATATTGGAAGTTTGAATAAGCACGCGTCATACAGCTGTCCCAAAAAGCCCATCTCTCCCTCCTCTAAAAAGAATTCTTCAAAAAAAAGCGCAAGTTCTTCTTCGCCTGCGAGCAGTGAAAAAGGCAACAACCAGCGCAGGCGAACGGCAGATGCGGAAATCAAAATGCAGAGCATGCAGCCGCACCTGGGCAAGACGAGAGCACGAACCTCAGGACCCGCACAAATCCAGCTTCCCTCTGCATCCTTCAAATCAAAACAAAACGTTAAATTTGTACCTCCCATGCGATCTAAAAAGCCAAATTCGTCTTCGTCATTGAGGAACTCTAGTCCCGTAAGAGTGTCCAAAATGTCCCATGTTGATGGGAAAAAAACTAAGGTCGCTAAGAATGGTTCCTCTGGAATCTCGAGCAAAGCGTCCCGGAAATTGCACGTCAGAATGCAAAGGAATAATAAAGCTGGGTTGCCAAGTAAGGCTGCTGTGGCAAGTAAGAAAAAGGCAGACAGATTCACTGTAAAATCTAGAGAGAGGATTGGAGGACCTATTACCCGAAGCCTACAGCAGGCGGCAAATGCAGAGGCAGCAGAAAACAAAAGAGATGAAAGCAGTACAAAGCAAGAACTAAAAGATTTCAGGTAAGCATTTCATTTGAAGTTGAAACAACACAGGAACACGTTGCTTGATGTTTTGCCAATTTTCTTGGTCTTTTTTGGGTTTCTCATACTTAAATAAAACAAAAAAGGTTGCATTTCCGAAAACATGGTTAAGTAGCTCAGTCGTGCTGAGGTCTGATGTACATACTTGATGCATTTTGTCATGCTGTCATGAAATAATACATAGTTTGTATAGAGAATGTCTTTAATTATAAACTGAATTGAAAAGTCTGGAAAAAAAATTGTCACTACCTGAGTGCAAATAAACTGAACGTCATTAAACTTCATGTTATTGGAGACAATGACCTTGTATTTGGTATCTTAATATATATATATGGTGGCCCCAAGTAATTCTAGATTGAGTTTGTGGCGGTTCGCTGAGCTAAAAATCATGACTGCATTTTTTTACTCACTAAAATAACTTGCGTTGTTGGTTTTTAATAAAAAACATTCTCTGCATATCATATAAAAAAAACCCCATGACCAAATACTTCAAAAATGTATGTGCATACTAATTGAGTCAGATCATTAAGTATTTAATATAAGGGAAATAGACATGTAAGAAAAGTTACATGAACATGTAAATTTGTTAGAAGTATCATGCTTTTATGTTTCAGTATAAACAAATTTTATAATTAAAGTTCTATTTCTTTTTTTGAGAAGAAGCATTTTAATCACAAGAAAGGGTAATACTTCAATAAATAAATAAAATCTTACTCTATGTGCCTGAGTCCCGATTTACGTCTTCATGTAGTCTCTCGAATCAGTACGGTATTTTGCAAAAGGTTTATAACTTTTATTAGCACCTTCCTGCCCTGTTATTCTTGGAAATAGGTATCTGATTTACTGAGTTACTTTCACAAAGCTCACTGGTAATTAAGAGTTCTTTCGGTTTTGCTAATTGCAGTGTGTGGCTGTGATTAACACCAGATTTATGGCTGAGGGTATATTTTTTTATCAAAGAAATTGATAGGGGAGGAGGGGGAGGCACTGGAAGCCTCTATTAGAACAAGTGTCCCCCAGTAGAATTTGTCACCAAGTGTCCAAATCCAGACTGTTCGCAGCTTGTGTGTCCTACAGTGAGGACCTCCGAGGTGAAAATAGTGAGGAAATACTTCTTAAAGTAAAGGTTCAGTATAACTGAATTATTTCCAGTGCTAGAGAGGAATTTGACTTAAAAATAGTCAATACCCAAATTAGGACTGTTGAAGGAGGAAAATGTTACTGGAATTTGGAGACTAATGGTGTAAAAAATGCCTTTAAGGAACAAGAAATGTCTACCAGGCCTGTTCTCTTGTGACATACACATCTTCGTGTTACTTAATTCTCATCAACTCCTCTCTTAATGTTAGATGTGAAACTATATTTTACATGGTGCCAGAACAGATCAGTGGAAGTTGAAGCCAGAATGACACATCTTTCCATCTAAATTAATCATTTGACCTTAAGCAAAATAACCGAGTAGTTGGAAATCTGTGCATATGGAAATTGTTTAATAGCATTTGGGGTAAATAACAATTTACCTGGGGGCAAGATTTCCTTGACTGTCTCAAATACTGTTAGTTTAGTTTGGCAGCTTGCAGGCCTTACTGGTTTAATTAGTAGTTATATTAGAAGAAATCTTGCTTTTTGTTTCTGAAATCATGTTCATAAATCCAGATTCCTCAACTTTTATTTTATATCAAGAGTATAGCATGAAGAGTATTTTGCCTTCCTACACTGATGTCAGCACAGGCTACTTGCAGTTCTGCTCTGTAGGCACTGTGGGGTTGTGGGGTTCTTTCCCCCCCCCAGGGAATCTTAATCCTTAATATTTTTTTCAAAACTTGCTTTATGTAATATTTGTCTCCAGATTCGTTTCTCACATTTCAGTTTTTCTGTGTAAGCATACTCCGTTCACAAATAGTTTGTTTTGTCATTTATCTCCAGTTTTTGTTTCTTATTTTCTAGGAATCTCCTGTAAAAACAAAACAAACAAACAAACAAACAAATCCCTTAATGACATGGTAGAGCTGGTGCATGCTCAACTTAGGATAAGCACTACGCCAATGGATGTGAAATCCACCAAGCTTGCGAAACCAGCTGAAGCTGACTCACAGTCATAAAATTGCCTGCAGGCTTCTTGCTAATATTCAGTGTCAGGCGTAGATTTTCTTTTTTTTTCTTATTTCGTGCCTGACACACATGCTGGGCTACAGGATGATTCAGATAAGAGAAGGGTACTATTAAAAACAGAACAAAACCCACATGAAACCATCAAAAGAAATGGTGGGATTAATGAAACCAAATCTTTTGCTCTCGTGTTTGCTTCAATCCTGGTTTTGTCTGTACCTTCGTGAATGGCATAGAAACAATTCAGTTGTGTACTTGGCAAAGCAGGTTCCTTAATCTTGTCAATAATTCAGTGTAGATTCAGGGACAACAAATGTTGCTGCACTCAAAAGTATTTTTGTCATGTATTAAGTCTCTTAAAGCTTTTGTCTAAATGAATCTGTAGAGGCCACCTTAACATGGCAGAGTTTCCTTTTCTTCCCACCTTCTCCTCACCTTCCGAGTCTTTTAGATGTCCAGCATAGAGTGGGAAACAGCCTGATTTGGATGTTTTATGGATTTTTCCAAATTCCTATTTATACCTGCAAATGAAACTTTATATAGCAATGAAATACCGGTATCAGTTTCTAAATACCATATATATAATGAATTCAGTGTATCTTTTTATCGATGAGAAGGCTAGACCAGGACTACATACCTGTATATTTTGAAAGTTAAATATATAATTACTCTAAAAGGTCGTACACCTCTATCTAATAACTTAAGACAACAAATTGGTCTGTTGTTCATAACAGCTTTTTATGGAAATGCCGTTTGTCACGTGTTCATAGAGCTTTCAAGGTTAATGACAGAATTGATTGAAAGTGACTAGTTTCTTTATACAGCCACCCCTTTTATTTTTTGTCCTTGACTTAAAAAGTAATCTACCTCTTAAAATTTGTAGTTTAATACTTGTTTGGTGAATTTGTGCCACTTTAACTTTCACTTTCACTATCATTCCCATTTTGTTACATTTCTGTTATGGGGACTTTATGTTGAAATATTGTATAAAGCATTTGTAGCAAGTTTAAAAAAATAAAATATTTAAAATTATTTAAATTGTTTTGGACACTTCAATTGTACTATATGTGATTTACATTTTACATTAATTTCATTTTGTTTTCATTTTGGGTTGTTAATCTTGGAGCATGTTCCTGTATTAAAAGTTTGCTGTTAGTTATATTGTTTCTTCTATTGGAGAGTGATATAAAGACTATTCTAATGCAAACATTAAAAATTACAATTTGACATAAAAGTGGGGTTGTCATTGCTTTTGAACATTGTAGTCTTGCTGAAGATACTGTACATGCAGGTAAGCCACTGAAGAGGGATTTTTCTCCTCCATCATGGAAGTTGCAGATGTATTAAAGAGTCTCTGTGGTGTTGCAAGCACTTAATGACCAACTAGATGGAACTATCCTGACACATTTTATATAACTGTAACCAATAAAGTAAACTTTTTAAAAACTTGTTGGAAACTTGCCTTTTGTATGGAAACCAGATGTACCCTGAAAAATGAAACAATGTACATCTAGAAGGAATTAAGTGTGCTTGCAGCCTTTAGTTGCCTACACCCAGCTCACTGGAACAAATTTAGACCAATTTGACACTTCTGAGTTAGTCTTAGATTTTGTTTTTTTTTTCATTGTGGACGCAGCTAATAAATTTAAACTATTTTACTTAAAATTGCGCACAGTGTTTCAACTTCTTCTGGTATTGTGATACTCTAATTTTATATGCTTTAAACTAAAAATAGTTTAATTTTTAAAAAAACATGGAAATATGTTTGGCTCTGAGAATTTCGGAATCACACAGAATCACAGAGGGGTAGGGGTTGGAAAGGACCTCTAGATCATCTATCTAGTCGAGCCCCAAATGTTGTGTTCCACCACCAAGACACATATTCTGCCTCCTGCAGTGGAGCTGGAAGAATCTGTGTCTGTATTAGTGTGGCAGTTGGATGGAGTAATTACAGTATTACAGTAGCCCATTTCTTAGCATGTTCATTACTCATCCAGTAGTAAGTTAATATTTTATGTAGCTGTCTATTCAAATTAATCCTTCTGTTTGAATAAGATTCTTTGGCAAGAACTCCCTGTTTGTTTTTGATATGTCCTTCATTAAACATGTAATCCTCTCTGTAACTAAGTTTTTCCTGAATTTTTAACTAATAGGGAAAACCTGGTACAATGGTGCACAAGTTTTAACATTGATTGTTTTTGCAGGCACATTTGCATTGTGATAATAAACACTGCGCTTTGATGGTTGCACCACGATTAAAGAGGTGAACTCTTAGTCTGTGTTACAGCAGCAATTACATCGATTAGGTGGCAGGACAACCACAGCGAAGTTTTTAGTATTTATTAGGTTTTTACTATATTTACCGAAGTCAGACCATTTTGTTTTGGATACCCATAGTTGTATTTGGATATTTTATAACAATTGGGAAACGAAAAAAGGTTAAAACTCTCCTGTTGTTTTGAAGTTACAGAGGGTGGGACTTAAACTTCTTCACTAATCATTTCACATCTTCTTTTCCTTACTGAGAGCTGAAGTACCCGTTGTGTTTGGTCTTACTGCAGTCTTGGTATTTTGATCCCCTTGTAATGATTTATTAGAGAGATCTAGCAGTGAACTCATCATAAATAAACCAGCTCGCTTAACCCTTCCTTAATATTATGGCAGAAATCCCATTGCCGTTGTCTTTTCTGTTTCTCTGCCGTGGTATTAAATCCTGTTGTGTCCCAGGGATGTTGCCACCTTGAGAAGGTTCACACACGTTCGTACATGCCCAGTTCCCAAGTGAAGTGCTGGGTGATGGAGATGTGTATCCCAAAATGAGCTCATCATAAAGGAAGAAGTTTAATTCCTAAATAGATTTCTCATTACAGATAGGAAATTCACAACTTTTATAGTTACTGTTACATCTCATCTGCATAATTGCATTTCTATGGCTTTTATAGCTGCCTCTTTATGATCTGAATGCAATGATGAAGCTGTGAGGATGCCCACGAAGTGCTGATATTTTTTCAAATGCATCCAAACAGGCGATGAAAACAATTAAACTTGTCCTGTTTGCAGAGACCGACTGCTGTGCCAGTCAGTTTAATAAGAACAGTGATGCTGAAGTGTGGATGGAGATGGGAGATCTAACACATTGTGTTTACCTTCCCCCCTCCCCCCACCTCATTATCCACTTTGCTAGAAGGAGTTAAAACCAGCTTGCATCAGGGAATGTTCTGAAGCGTGTTGAAGCCTCAGTGTTAGGAGAGAGTCCGGGTGACGCAGCCAGGACCCTGCACAGAGTGTCCTGTCCTGCCCTGTGAGCGCTGCCTGTGGTTGATTGAGGCTGGTGTATCTCTGGCACTATGTTTTGTTAGCATTTTGTATTGTAAGCCTTTTATTTAGAGTGTCCTAGTTTAGGTCCTGATGATTTTCGTTAGGGAGATGTCAGAGGAAACGAGATCCTGGCAATTCGATGTGTAAATTTTCATTTCATATGTAGAAGTGAATAGCAATCCCTTCACTTCCTGAGGTTTGTGATTTCTGTTCCGAAATTATGGGCTTTTACTGGAGTCCAGTTAAGAAGCTCGGTTGGAAGTGATAACCTGTGACAGACAAATAGCTTGTGAAGGACCTTAAAAAGAGAACTTGGAGGACTTTACGGACTAACTCCAGTGTTTATTTACTGAACGTGAGATCTGTATGAGCCACATGATATTCTACTATTCATGATGAAAGTGAGATAAAGGATAGATTCTGAACAAGAAGTGCATGCTCTTTCAGATCTGAGCTTTTGTGGTAAGTGAATTATGAAAAAGAAGTAAACTTCCACATCTTCTAGTGAATTAAATAAACTGGTAAAGAGTTGGAAAGAAATGCTTGGGACAGGCATGAAATTTCATAGTAGTAACTAAAGATACTTTGATACCAACATAGAGCAAAGCTGATTTTAGGTCACCCCTAAACAGTATTTTTTATATTAGTACTTAGAGAATTAATACTAGATCATGTTTGGCATTTTTAAGCCGTACCTGGAGTTTTGAAAAGCACTCAACAGGTGGATGCACAAATCTTACGGAAGTTTAATGGGGACTCCATAAAGCTTCACCTACATGGTCACAATAATCTGAATTAATTTTTAAAGTGAATTGCTTTGCCTAAACTTTGTGGACGGACGGACGGTTCTCCAGTATCCAGGAGCTAAAGGCTGCTCAAAAGAGATGCTTTAGAAAACTCTTGGGAATAAAGGACAAATTCAAATGCTCAGATTTCAACAAAGCTGGTATTCAGTTTGAAGTTAAAAAAAAAAAAACCAACATAGTTTGTTTCCTGTTCATGTATGCTATGTGATGCATTTTAATTATCTGGCTGCATACTGGATTTTTTTGGTAGAACCCATGTTACTTAATTCATAAGGTGGAGCTGCTGTAAAAGTGACCAGCAGCTCCTGAATGGAAGAGGGTTTGGGTAGGACCTGCTGGTATTTTTTTGAGGAGTGGGGAGGTGAGGGAAATAATCCTATTTCAGAGGAAGATGCAAATAAAACTGTAAGAAAGGTGTGATATATCAGATGTACTGCTAATGGTCCATTTTACACACCAAATAAGACAATCAAAGGCTAATGGCCAAGGAACAGGCGATAGGACAAGAGGAAATGGCCTCAAGTTGTGCCAGGGGAGGCTCAGATTGGATATTAGGAAAAAAATTGATACTAAAAGGCTTATTAAGCATTGGAATGGGCTGCCCAGGGAAGTGGTTGAGGCACCATCCCTGGAGGTATTTAAAAGAGAGGTGGCGATAGTGCTCAATGACATGGTTTAGTGATGTTTTTTTTACCAGGTTGATGGTTGGACTGGATGATCTGAAAGGTCCCTTCCAACCCAGGCAATTCTGTGATTCTATTACAAACATTAATGTTATTTAAGATAGGTCTTTATTCCACGTGCGTGAATGACTTGATTTCATTTCCTAAGCTTTCTTTGGGATCTTTTCTTTGCAATTTAAGTGATGTCTTACAGGTATTTTGTGAGTGAAATTAATCCCAAGGTAACACTCAAGCTGGAGCTGATGCTGGTGTTGCCTTGTGCCCGTCCCTTACGGTGGGGCAGGGTCCCCACTCGCGTGTTTCCAACCCAAGTAGAGCATTAGACCAAGAGCAGGGAAGGAAGTGGTTGGTGTAAAGCATCCAATGTCTGATACGAGATCCCCACAGGAGGCTTTAGTCCAGTCTGTCTCTGGACCACAGTCTCTTTGGCCACTATCTGCTTTTAAACCTCTTCCTTAGTTAAGAGGAAGCCTTACTGCTATTGAGTCACCTCTGGCTGCTGCTCCCCGTGCAGACTTCGTCGCTTTTCATTTTCAGTTTGCTGATCCTGCATGTTTACTTCTCTTAGTAAGGCTCTAAAAATGCTTTTGGTCGGTGTATTTGAAGAAGAGCCTTATTTTTTTCCCCTCCCAGATACAAGGCAGTAAAACACTGAAGCTCAAAGGGAAGCTTGAGCAGCCATCGAGTTGGAGGGAGGCTTTTTCTTAAGAGAGGGAGAGCTGCTTCATTTTCCTAATTTATTCAAAGCTCAAGTGGTGTGTGGAACATAGTACGGTAATCAGCAACGTGGGCTTTGTTTGTATGGATCTCTGCTTATTTTTCTTAAGACTTTTATGTTGCACAAGCCGCGCAGGGTCTCTGAGTCATGGTTTGGAGCTGCCAAAGGGTTGTGAGAAACAGCTTTGATTATTCAGCGGGTGATGTTCCATTTTTCAGAATGGCAGGCTCAGCATTCAGGCTGTACGGTGCGAGGCGGCGTCACGCTGGAGGCGTGCTGCCTTTCAGAGCCACAGCAAGATTCAGACATGCACTCAGAAAGCCCCGGCTCAGTCAAAAAAGGGTAATAATCTTGCTCTGGGAGGGACTGGGCTTTGCTTCGTCTGCCTGGCGCTGCCAGGATCTTGGGCAGATGGAATATGAGCAGCGGGTAGTGTGTGTTCCAGCTGTGACTTGATGGCAGAATTTATTTAGCATTTCATTGAGGTGCTGTGTTTTCTGCTAAGCCGTTGCAGTGTGGAAGGAGGTAGGAAGAGGAGAAATAAGGAATTCTCCCATCCTTATCGGCTTTGAAGAGTTGCATGCACACTCGGGCTCTGCTGTCGCTGAAGTCTGACTGAAGTTGTGTTCCCCATTCATTATGGCAAATGGTTTCACTCTTCTGTATTTTTAAATCAAAAGCCCATCTTGTTCTGTGGTTTCTCTCCGAGATGTGCAGGGCTGAGGGGTCGTATTAGTTCTGCTCCCCATCAGTAATCATTTTGAACTCATTTGGAGTAACCATTTTTGTATAAAGCTAAATAAAAATCAGCTACAGTCTTCCCTGTATGTGATAAAGTTTTCTCATTCTTTTTCTGTTCTGAATGTGATTTAGTAGATACAAACTTTTTATCAAATTATCAGATTAGATTACTTGACAGTGTAGAACATGCATTTGAGTACTGCTATTTTTAATCCAACATTCTTCACCTTTTGGCTCGCACAATGCTCTGTGCTTCTTTAAAAGGGCAGGAAGATAAATTGCTGATGTGATACCGCTCATCTAAATTTATAGCCCTAGACCAAGATTTCTTAAAGTGACTAATAATTTCTTTGAGCTCAATTTGAAGTACCATCTTCCAAAAGCTCAGTAGCCATCCTCAGTGCTGAATCCCTTTGAAGTGGCTACTTTAGATCACTGGCTGCCTTTGAAAATCTAGTTATGTTTAAGTAAAATGGTATTGATAGATTAATTTTAGGTAGTTCCCCAGGTGAGTTGTAGGCATAGCGTGAGATTTTTTTTCCAACAGTTCTCTCTGTTGGTTTGGTGTCCATCGCTGAAATTAATAGTCTGAAGCAGGATTTCACTGGGAGTGGAACTAAGTCAACAAATGAAGAAACTTGGAAGTGTAGAGCCCCTGCGTGAAACAGCAATTTTGGAGTTATTGTGGTAAATTAATGCTACTGTAAAGGTACTAAGTTCTTTGAACAGCTGTGGTTAGAGAGTGCTGCAGGGTATCTTCTGCAGAGTTGAGAATGCAAGGATCTCCGTAACAGGTTTTTCCAGTTCACATTAATGAAAGGCCTGACCATAAAATCATAATATTCATGTTGTGTTCTTTAGCGTCACGTGATTGCAAGATAAAAGCCTGACACAATCCAGCTTTTTGACCACTTTCATAAATAAATGCACGTAAGTCTCAAAATAGCTGCAGTGGAGCATGTTAAAGATACTTTCTGCTGCTCTCCCACTTTTTATGTCACGGAGACAGGACTCCTGCAGAAAAGAGAGACATCCTCCTTAAGAAAATCCTATCTACAAACGTTTTTGTCCTGCTAAATATTTTATTTCACTCAAAAAAAATAATATAATTGTTCATGTAATTGGTGTTTGATGTTTTTCCAAGTCCTTGTTTTGTGTATTTACTTTCCCATTAAGCAATAGGCCAGTGCAAGAGAGCACACGCCAGCTGGGTCAGCAACACGATGGTTTAGTTCTCACTGGGAGCAGAAAGCCCAGAAATCTCATTTATCCACCCCCTATGCCCCCCTTGCCTTCTGGCCTGTAAAATTACCTGGCCTAATTCTGTAAAGCCAGGAATTAAGGCTTAATCACCCACACCTCTCTTTATTTTTTTCCTAGGAAGCCAATTAAATAAGTCAGTCTGTGTCACCTTAGACATTGTTTTATTTAAGAGCAGTAAAGGTTTTTGTTAGTGTATGTCCTTGACACGTCTGTTGTTAGGAGATAAGTTGGAGAGTGTGTGTCTCTGAAATTTTGAACCATATGCATGGTTGGATTTTTTTTTTTTGTTTAGATTAGGAGTGTAGAAGTATAAGAGCTGCAAGAAAAGCACACTTAAATTGAGGTAAAAATGTGAATCTAAATTCTGGGATGTCTTTGTTTGCTGAATGTCACTGGTGTGACCAGCAGCCACACCAGATCGCTCCAGCCCCCATTCCCACAAGTAACGTGGCTTATTTTTCTGGGGCATTTCTAGTGAACTAAACTGGCAACATGGAAGAATGTTAATTGCACAAGTGTGGTAGAAGACAAGGTAATTTGCATTAAAAATACCAAATGTATTTCGAGAATGTCTGAGGGAAGGGTGTGTGCCAGGAGCTGGCATTTTTCTAGCCTTCTAGTTGGCGTGTGCTGCTCATTTCGAGGCTCAGTGGCCTGAGAGGGTTTATGGAAATGGGAATTTGGTTTAGAAAAATAAGGTGAAACTTCGTAAGTATTCAGGAGGCAAGTTAACTTGGGGAACAGTAATGCAGCGGGACAGGAGCACCTTTGCTTTTGGTCCTGCCTCTGCTTTAAGACTGCAGATTTTCTGGGCGACTTCAGTAAATCACTCTCCTCCTGACTCAGTTCTGCATCTGAAAAACGGGGATTATGGTGCTGACTCACACCACAAAAGACTTTCAGATCCCAGGCAGGGGGAGTATAAAACCTGGGATTTAGTGTATTTTTATTGTAGTAAATCTCACCAAATTCACTGATTGTCTCTCTCCTTAGGGTGTGCTTTCAGTTGAGAGAGAGAGGTTTAGGCCCTGTCTATGCGTCCTTTAACTTTTGGTTTAGCTTTATAACCAGTACCTTCACCAAAACAGTTTGTGCTGATGGAAAAGTCCTAGCTGACAGAGAAAACTTAGTGTAAATGAGTCCCTTCTGCTGCCTGACATTTGGTTTCTGTGCCCTTTTTCTTGCAAGCACGTTATGTTTTATGATGTTATTCCCTTTTTTCCCCCTTTTTATTTTATTTTACCCTTCTTTTTCTGGCTAGGACTGTTCCTAAACAGGATGTTTGAGGGGGCTGGATGCAGCGTGGGCTGTGTTGTCCGTCTGCTGGTGTTGGGTTCGGGCTGCAGACTCCGGGCAGCGCGATGGGGCTGGGGCACAGCCGAGAAAGTCCTTATTGCTGGGCTCCGTCGGCACGAGGCCTTCAGGAATCCCTTTTCTTTTGCCTGTCTCCAGTTTCCCCAGCACGGGTGATGGCCAAAGCAGGTGCAACGTGACAGTGCTCAAAATAGCCACCTCCATAACTCTTCCTACAGGCAACGGGGGTATTCCAGCTCCCCCGCCCCCTCTGAGATGAGCTTGCCTTGCAGACCCAGGGAGTTACTCCTAAAACATCCAGACATCCCTGCCTTTCTTGACACAGGCTCTTTAAAAATAGAGTTATCAATCCACTTCAGTTTATTATCAATACAGAGGAGGGCACTGATTTCCTAAGGGCTTTCCCAGAGCGAGGATCACTGGTGCTTTGCCGGGTGGTCTCTGTGCACGGCTGACTGAGAGCAGGATGGAAAGGCAGCAGCAAGAACTCCATTAAGGAGTCGATCCCAGTTTCTATCTACAAAACCAATCCTTTTTTATCTTTTTCCTCCAATCCTCAACTTCCATATGATCTATTAGCTTTAAAGCTAGTTGAAATTAGGGGGTGAAAGATCCCTTTAGCGTATTGCTAAGGAGGAATGAGTGGTGTGCGTTTGAAAATGCAGGTCAGATTTTCTCAGATGCTTTGTCTCTTTGGATTTGAGGCTTTTTTTTCCTAAGTTTCCCACAGGATCTAGGCATTGGTTCATTGCATGCAATAACATACAGATGTTATTGATTATAGAAGAACTTTTACAAGTCATAATTAATTCTTTGACATTAAGCATTGCTTAAATGGAAACATTCTAAATAAAAAGAAACTAAAATTTCTCTCTAGTTATAGTAAAGACCTGAAGCCAAACAAACTAAACTTTTTTTTGGATGTTCTGCTGTTTCCCCTGGTAACAGTCCTTATATAGGACAACAAAATCTGGCTTTTGTTGACTTCCTCATTACCACTTTCTGATTCTTACACACCAGACAAATGCTTCAGTATTAAATTCGCAAAGGCTGAAGGGTATGATTTACATACAACAATAACAAAACTTTGGCAGACTCTTTTAACCACAAATTTTAATTTGGAAATAATTGAATTGCTTACTTTTCAAAATTTCTGTGGTTGTGTTTTTGTGTTGTAATGGAAAATTTTGCACTTTATGCCTAACTTGCCATTACACTGCACTCCAGAATCCCTGGGCGAGGGCAAACAATAACTGAAATGTCCTTTAAAGGGTGTGTATTGAACTCTAAAAATAACCTGGAGAAAAACCTAACTTTTAACTTTTCTTAGACGTGTTGTTGCGTAAGAAAATTACACGTAAGTAGTTGGTTTTGGTTAGACTTTTGAAGAATTTGCATACACAAGGTAGGTATGTAATTACTGCACGCAAGGGGGGCGTGCAGGTGCGAGGGGGAGCAGGCATGCGTCTGCACGCACCAAGGAGCTACAAGTACGTGCAAGATAGCAAAAGATGCTGAATTTAAAAGCAAATAGGGGACTTTTTTATCTTTTAGTGTAAGGACGTTTAGCTTGGGTATACATTTGAACTGAGATTGTATGTCCAGAATATGGCATAAGCCTTTCTGCGTCCCTTGCTTTGACTTGTGTTCTCTGACTTCTGGAAATCACAGTTGACAGAGATGCAATACTGTCAGTTAAAATCTCTGATTTTCACTTGCCCTTTGGGATTCTTGGAGTTAATTTAAAATTTGAAGTGAAATAATGTATCATCTGCAGTAAAGGCACTGTAGCAGTGCTCCCCGCAGCGACCAGTATGTGTCCCTGCCACGTTGTGCCAGTGCTATGGTGGCAAAAGTGTCCTGCAGACTTTGGTCTTGAAAAAAAGGACCAGATGTGATATTGTGCTTATGTAAAGTAGAATTCCTTCTCCATAAATATGTATTTTAGAACCTGGTATGGACTATCCTGAGAAAACAGACAGTTTAACGTAGCTCTGGATTTGTCTGTCTGTCCCAGTTGGAGGGTCTCTAGCTGGGCCATCGGGTGGGAGGCTGGATACTGCTCCCAGTTGACCTTGTTTCCTACTCAAACGAACAGGGTAAGTTCAGAACAAGGCAAAAAAAGCCCTCCAGCCTTCTCAGTCGCTCAGTACTTGCAGTGTGGATGGAGTGTAGGGGTTTTTCTCATCACTTACTGAGGCCTCTGTAGGGCCACAAAGCGCGTCTCTGTTTTTTTTCCCCCGTATCTAATGCACGTGTGTGAGTTTCTTCTGCCTCTTTGTACAGTTACAGGCTCCGCATGGCCTCTAGATGTCCCTCCTCCTCTTCGCATAACACCAGCACCAGGCAAGGCAAGAAATCCAACGGCACCACATCCCACTTCTTCAAGGAATAGACCCTTCTGCATGTCCAACCACACCAGGTACGGCAGCGCGGCCACGGGAAGGTGCACAGAGCTCACCCGACCTGTGTTTCTGGGGGCAAGGAGTGCAAATAGATGTTGTCCCAGCCTCAGAAAACCCCCGGTGGTGTTGTTGATCTTTTAACTGGTCAGTGACATAAAGTCAGGCATGAAGCAGGAGGGCGAGGTGCCCTATAGTGACAAGGTCTTCTCTAGTCATGTGTGCTTATATCCTATGGATAAAAAATATCTGTTAAGGCTTTTTAGCCTCGTGGAAGATGGAAGGAGAGTTTTCTTTCACTTATGAGCTTTCAACACCTGAGATGTTGCTCCTCTGGATCCTGTGGGGAGCTTGAAGATGGTGGTAATTTTTGTAAGGATGGGGTTTGTCCCCATCTCTCTCTGTATCTGAGAGTAGTGGGCAAAGTCCTTGGAGATCTTTTAGCCTAAATGGGTAAACTCTGAACAAATATTAACTCTGACAAAAAAAACCAACCTGAAATTGCCTGGGAATGTGTCTTATGGCTGGCTGCTTTGGTTGAACGCCAGAAGCTCAAAGGGCAGTATTACAGTGGGAATTGCAGTGCCAGGGTAACACACAGACACAGCAGCTGGGCTTGTGGCGAGATGAACTGGTGTAATGAAGCCATACGGGCTCGGACGAGTTAGTGATCTGGTCTGGTGTTCTTGGTGAAGCTGAATTGATTTCCTGTTGGTTGACTTCAAACAAGACACTGTCTTCTGCTGCTTCATTTCCCCACCTGTGACATGCCCATAATTGCCTCCTTTGTAGGTATGTAGCAGCTAAGGAACAGTAAACTTAGGTGTGTAAAGGTGACAATGAGTGCCAGCAAAATCAGACGCTGCAGCCTGACGTTTATTCTTTGTTAAGTGTGCTCAAAAAATAACATTTGGGGAAAAAGTTAGTAAAGTGCTGAAGTTCACTACTTCTCAAATAACAGTTGTGGTTGCTAATGAGATGGTAACATCCCTAACTGTGGCAGGGACCATTTAGTTGTGGGAAACCCAAGCAAAAGTTAAATCATGGGCATCTCTCCCGCACAGCACTCGCTGAATGTCTTGCCGGGGCAGTCACTGTGACTATTTAATCTTCAAGTTGACTCTGATTAAATGAAACTCTCTGTGTATTTGCAGGCACGAGGAACTTTTGACTGGAAAAGGTGAGGCAAAGTGATCCTCGAGCATTATCCTCTCCTGCTTTTTCTCAGATGAGGTGAGACCGGTTCCTCCGGAGTGAACAGGGACAGCGGTTTCTTCTGCTGGAAGCAACGGAGTGCTTCTGTCATATTGTCCTCCCTGCCAGAGGGAGAGGAACAGAGAGAGAGCAGGGGTCCTGCCTTCTCCAGAGAGTGATGAACTGTGGATGCTGGTGAGATGAGTGGGTGATCTCCAGGTGCCCTGCTGTGTAGAGTCCATGCGTCAACAGCCGGTGGAACAGCATGGAGAAATGTTTAGACATTTGCAGGCAGATTAACCGTGTTTAGAGGGCTGATGGGTCTGGATGAGTCTCCTCTTTCTGGTAGAACACAGAGGGGTTTAACATACTATGCAATTAAATACTGAAAAGACTGTTACATCCTTTTAGTTTCTACTTTACATCCTAACGGGTAAAGAACTGGGCATCCCACAAAAATCCACTGAAGGGAGTTGTAGGTTTTGCTGGGGTTTCCACATCTGAAGGCTGTGGGTACCCCAGTCCCAACTGTGTACCATTAGCTTTAACGGGCACGATGCCATTGCTTCCCAAGTGCGTCAGGACCCACATTGTTTTGGTTTTTTTTTCTGGAAAACCACCTGTGAAGTGATCTCTGTGAAATGCGCTGGTAGCCCAGTGTCATAAAGGGACAAACATCCATCTCTCCAAAGCTGCCATTGCATTTGTCTGGGACTCCTGGCAGAGTCAGGATTTCTCTCTTTAGTGAGAGTATCAAACACACATGTTGCTGTGCAATATCAAGCAACATTTTCCTTGAAATACAGAACTTGTGTTTGCGACCCTCAAAACAAGTGTGTTTAGTTTCAGTGGTCCTGCAGAGAGGGTATCCGTGAAGGTATCCGACAGCCAGTAAAGACAAGTTGCAGAAACACAGGTCAGTTGCTAAAAAGCAGTGCAAAAAGGTCTCTTACCTCCTGCTCCAAAATGGTGACAATCACACATGGGTGCATCATCTGCCAGGGCGCTTCTCCAGCCCCTGCACATTTCACCTCCGAGAGGAAGGGTTCCTTCTATCAAGACAGGTTTTTTCAGGATCCCTGCTGACGTAGAGTCTGGGTTTGGGATCTTTCAAGGAGGCCAAGGGGGTCGATTGCCCTGTTTCCCCCTTGTTTCAGTCGATTCATTCCTCTCCTTGTCTTTGCACTCCACACAGATAAGCACGTCTGTGTATGCACACCTTAGTTAAGAAAAAACAAGTGCCCGGTTGATAGTCCTCCCCACCACCCTGAAAAAGTCAAAAAAAGGATCAATTTTGTATATATCTACATATATATATGAGAACCATATATATGAATATATATATGTATGAAATTGCTGAAAACAGTTAATTTTTTATAGTTTTGATGAAAATCAATTTGTTCAAAATGAATACAAAAGCTTTAAATGAGAAACATTGGTTTTTTTCACCGTAAAAATGTTTTAGCTACGTGTTGTTTGAGTTGGAAAGAAAAGGTCTTCAGGATCTTGTATTATCTAGCTACAGATTTTTTGGATAAACCCCTATTGGAGTCCTTCTAAGTGCAATTGTGGTTTGGGTGAAGGCTTAGATGCCGAGAACTAGATGAGCCATAAAAAGCTACATCCCCTCCCATGTTGGAAGTGATGCTTCCAGTTGAAGACTGTGAGAGCGTCGAGATGCAGGCTTTGTGGGGAGAGCTTGTGCCATTGCCGGCTCCTCTGTCTCTTTATGAGAGTGGAGAGTCTCTAGGATTTGTCCCTTCTTGAGCTTTTTTGCTAGCAATAATTTCCTCTTGAAATATGTGACGTACAAATTCCAAACAAAGGCTGAAATTTCTCACAGCAGCCTGGGAAGACTGAGATTCTCATTATTTGTTAAAACTAGTCGGAAGCGAGTATCCAAACCTGCTAGGCAGCTTGGTAAATCTTGGTCAAATAGCACAGAAATGAAGTTTCCTGGCCTTATGTATATCTCAAAGAAGCTGGTGTGCACATACAGCTCTCTAATC
>JAHREE010000205.1:2656391-2694370 GCA_033628505.1 Tringa tobata
GGTAGGATTTTCTTGGTGTCTTCTCAGGCGTGTGCAGCCTTCAGGTGCAAGGTGCAGTGCAATGTAAGGGTGGCTGCTGCGAATGTCACTGATGTTCAAAGCACATGAGTAGATTGTGTGTGTTTGTGTGTGTGATTTACATCCACGTGAGCTTTCTATTCTTATGGCGATAGCAACATACACACAGCATGTCTGAGAGCAGAACTTCAGCTGACGTGTTTGTGGACGTGCTTGTGTTCAGAGGGCCTTGGAAAACTTGGCTGCCCAAACTGTCACCGTGCTCTGGAGTTTTGATGTGGGCAGGAAGGATGTCCTAAGGAAACAGGAGGGGACACGGGGTTGGGACACTGTAATTTAGTTGTGTCCTATGCCACTGAAAGAATGACACTTGGGATAGAGCTGTAAAAGGGATCTGTGTCATGTAGGGCTGTGAAAGTGCCTCTACAAACCGTAAAACCAGATCTTGCCCCCTGTGATCCTTTTGGGATGACAATTTGCGAGGAGCTAAGTGAAGTCAAGTTCTGACCTGTATAGTCCAAATTTCATGAGCAAGACTTGTAGACACCCAGTACCACATCACTGTCGTTGGTGGTATTTGGGCTTTTTAATAACACTGTGATGTGCTTGAATGATAAAGAGCCTGCCCTTAATTAAATGTCAGACTATGTGCCTGGAGAAATGCTGAACTCTAACTAAATCACGGACTTGACAGCACAACTTTCCTGTACCACCTGGAAACATCTCGTGTTTTCTGCAGCTTCTGCCTTTGTTAGAAGGAGTCTTTTCCTCCAAAGCACCTCCAAGAAGAGCTGGGGTCTGTTGGCAGAACATGCCTCAGGTTTGTGTAGCAGTATGTGTCCTCGGGGGACAGAGCAGGAGGTGCATGGCATCCCATTGCAAACGTGTGTCCCCTCCAGCCTACTGCTGCTCTTCAGTAACTTGCTCTGAAAAACAAATATTGTATTTCTTGAAAGTTAGCTTTTCTCCTGCCAGCTGTGCATCTTCCCGTTTAGTGGAAGACTTGAAAAGTTTTTCCGTGCAGCTGATTCTGCATAAGTGGCTGATTATTCATGCATACGTTCTGTAGATTTGCATAATACCCTAGGTTGTACTTCGGTAATCACAATATTAGCCTAAAGAGTATGTTGTCATTTGGGAGCCCTGCTCCCAAGCTGTTTTGCCCTTTGCACAAGTACATGATCTTTATTTAACCTCTGTAGCACTGTTTAATTGCAAGTTACATAGGATGGTCTTTTAAAAATTAGTTTTCTTTCTTTCTATTCTACCCTGCTGTGCTGTTGCCTCTTACCTTACCGAGTTTACCACTCCTCAATAAATTTGTTTGCTGGGGGGTGTTCCTTGCAATTGCCCAGGGTTTTTTTTTTTTTTAATTTTATTTGCACTAAGCACAGGGAATAGTGCCGATGGGAATACTGCAGCTGACAACTCCCCGGTTTGGGAGTTCACTGACAAAGCTCCAGTTTCCCAAGGCAGTAAATTCTTGCTGTTGCAGGCATTAAATTTGCCTGATGCATGAAAGATCCGTCGGTGTCGGCTGGGGGCACGGTCACCTTTCGAGAGTGTAGTTTCAAAAGAGGGGCTGTAATTCCTGTCTAGGGTTGCTCAGAGAACAGGGTTTTCATTTCACAGATGAGCCATGCAGGTTGTTTGGGTTTTTTATCTGGTCCAACCTAACTAGAAGGCTGGAGGTTTCCAAAAAGAGTAATTAAGGAGGAGGCTTCATAACCCAGTCCTAAATCTTCCTGATCTCAGCTGAAAGTCCTGTCTGCCAGGCAATGCTGGAGGGTCTTTCTTGCTTGAAGCACGGATTTGAATCTGGCACAGATTCTTGCTATAAATTTTGCTAAAACCAGAATGAAAGGCTGTAGGTTTTTACCGTTTGACAGTTTCTGAATTTAAAAAAATAAAAATGTCTGAAAGATTTATGATTGGCACTGTGAAACTTAAAAATGAGCGAGACTGGGAATTTGAAGAGTATTTCCATTTTGTCTTCCCATGAAGTATTGAATATATGGAGTGAGATCTGATCTTGAGGAGAGTTGAGGGCTCTCTTGAAGAATTAGGTTTAGCAGAGAAACCACTTTATATGCCGCCAAAATCCAAGCAATCTCTTTGGTATAATGTAGTTTTCTGGACTTATCACTGTGTGTTATTCTCTGACTCACTGCTCCATTAGATTAATTGTCACTTTCCATTAATTCTTTGGCTTACAGATGCTGCTGATTTGTTAGGCTCCCCTTTTTTTTTTTCTTATATCTTGCCAGATAATTTTCCATTCCTTGTGGAATAAGGAATTCATTTCGAGATATGACCAGAATGAACAAGAAAGTTGAAGTAATTTGAAAATCATCCAGACTTTAAGATGTTGCACTGAGACTTTTATGTATGATCTTTCAATCACACATATAATATCTAGTATGTGTACTTTGTATCCCACTGATGGTTGCTCCACAAATGGATGTGAGTTTGGTTTGGCTACCAAATAGAAAATTAAAGACATGATGAAAAGTTCTTAGGAATTCATCTATGGAAATGAATGTAATATGGCTCAAAGCTTTTACCTTTTTCCCCTAGATTTGTAGTTTAGCTCTTGATCCGGTTCCTCTCAAGAGGTATGTGAGATGAGAGAGATGTGGCATTACCTATGAGATATATTTGTCCTGCAGAATGAAATCCCTGGAATCTCAGCTGGTTGAGCAGCTTATTGCAAACAAAATGCTGAATATGCAACATAGGATTCCTTTATGTGGTGGTTGAATATGGTTTTAAAACAAAATAGCATTTAAAATAAATCCACTATGTACCCGCTGATTTGGGTGAAGTTTTCCTCAGAAGCAGGGCTCCTTGAGGCAAAGAATGCAAATCCATGTGTGTAGAACCATGAACCAAACCCAGAGCTCTGACAAACTACAGATTGCATTTGAGTGTCTGTTTGTACAGAGATATTCTGCCACTCTAAGATTTTCCTTTGTCTTTTTTTTTTTTTTTCCCCCCCCCCGTGAAGCACAATTTTAGCAAGCCTTTCTCTCAAGACTTCAAAATATGGTGGTGTTTCCTTTAGCACCTTCTGTGCGACAGCGAGGTCCTTTTCTGAGTAGGTAGATGGGAGGGGAAAGAAGGGTAACCTGGCCTCGAGCAGTGCTGGGACAAAACATCTGAGCCAGCCCGTGGTTCATGGCCGTGATGTGGAGCAACAAAACACACCGGGCAATACTTTTCCTACCCCAAGCTGCCATGAGCATGAGGAGCAAACAGCCTCCCTGGGGACCACACCGTGCTCCTCTCCCAAGCCGTTTCCAAGTTCTCCTCTCCTTGTGGGTGGAAAGTTTTCACCTCCCCTTGGGCGATTCCCACCCCTGCTCTTGCTGCTTTGCACCAGGAAAATGCTGGTGGCAAAAGGAGTTTTCAACAGTGTGGGCAGTGAAACTGTGAGCAGGGTCTGGAGTCGGAAGGGAACAGGGGTAGGGAGGGTACTGCTGTTGTACTGATGCTCCAGCTAAGGAGTGATTTGGCTCTTGATGCTGTTTGTATTCTTTTCTTTTTTTTTTTTTTTTTTTTTTTTACTGGAGAAGGCAGCAAATTTTCCAATGATCAAAGGAATGTCTGTGTTGCATTGGATGCTATGATGCTATAGGTGCACTGACTTGCTTTTAAGTGATTCTAAGGCATCCGGTCAAGAGCAATGGACTGTCTGATGGGAAATAAAGATGACAGTCACAGAGCAGACACATTTTCTAGCCCACAAGTCAGGTCTGAGGGAAACCCAGCACTGACAGCTTAAAGGAGCAGAGTCACAGCAGAGCAGGGTGTTCTGTGGTTTTGGTTTTTTGTGGATAGTTTTTTAAAAAAATAATCACACCTCAATGCTTATCTATAACTTCCTGCGTTTCCATGGGGGATGTTTTTGTATCTAATAACACCTTTATAGCCCAAGTCTTTCATGAAGAGAACTTTATTAATATAATTGCTGATCTAAAAAATGCATCAGGCAACCAGGGAAGAATTTATGGGAAAATCTCAGCCCTTTGCAAGATGTCAAAGGAAATCTCTGACCTTTCAAAGTGAGGCTGAGGAGATGAATGTTTAACATCTGTGTTCCCATATTTTTTTGTCCTTTAGTCCCTTGTGTGTTTTCCCGTGACTTAACTGAACACCAACCAAAGGGGATCTGCTTTTAAGCCTTTTACCTGGAGCTGAAACCGAGCACAATGATACGTTTTCCCAAAAGCAGAGGTCAGCGGTGCCCATCAGGCACTTAGGGAGCTGTGCCCCTCTCGCTTTCTGCCACGTGTGTATGGAGAGAGATGATTTAATGGGTTCACATCAAAGCTGTGGTCCTTTCTGGTCCTGGGTTTCCTTAAGTACAGCCCTTCAGCGAGCCCAGGCTGCAGCTACGAGAGTGTTTGAGCAAACCTTTTGTGACAGCCCTTCTTTCCTCCCGTGGACAACAAGAGAAAACAGTCAGCAGAAAATTTGCTTGGATCGGTTGGTTTGAGACCCCACTGGATCAGGGCTGGAAACGCCTTCCTCGGTACTTAGCGCATTAGGTTTCCCACGTCCATTAGTCAGTGATAAATTTTTCATGGTAACAAGTTGTTTCATTTGCTCTCCCAAGAGGAGGCTCTGTGTGTGTTTGTGTGTGTGTGTGTATTGCAAAGAGAGACCCTGTTTCCGAAGATGTTGACAACAGTCTTGGTTCATTAGCGTTCAGCAGGTTAGGTCTGTGCAAGAGCAGATTTCCTTGTTTTGAGGAAATAAGAAGCAGGAGCAGGTATGGGGTGAGTGAGGTGAGATGAATTCAGTAATCCCCAAGCATCTGGTCCTCCTGGGCAACAGACTTGTGATGCTCAGTGCAGGTACCAGACGCTGGGCAGAAACCTGGAATAGAAAATTTACTGCAGTGTTACAAAATTAGGGGCTGACTGTTATTCTATAGAAATTCAATGGCGAGGGTGGGAACATCGCTTTTTCCCTTTGACTAAATGTGCCTGGCCTTGAAGGTTTCTGCTCCCTTGGGGTGGAGCCATCATCTGGGTTTGGGTCCTGGTATTACAGCAGGCTTCAGCAGCTTGAGAGCAACCGGCAGAAATCTCTGCTCATAGCTCTGGTGCTGGAGAATGAGATCCCTGCCAACTACCCATGCATGATGTTGTCATGTTAAATAACCTTGTGTGTGTTGGTGTGGAAAGAGGCATCATTTTTATTGAAAGAAAACCTCTATTTTTTCTGAGATGACAAGAAATGCATCAGAAATAAACTGCTTCAAAAGCCTTTTGAGTTTTGTGTTTTGGGGGAGAACAAACAAATCTGATTCTCTCCGGGGCCAGCTCCAGCACTAGGAGGAAAAGTCATTTACTTCTCCCCAGAAAGAATATAAGTAAAAATCCTCCCTGACAGATGACGTGCTCCTGCCTGAGCTGAATGGATTAAAGGGCCACAGAAATGAAATGGGAATATCACTAATGTTTTTCTTTTCTACCCAGTGGAATGAGCTGTTACTAGGGATAAAAAATAGTGACATTTATCTCCCTTCACTTTTTTTAGGCGGTGCTGTGCTCCCTAGGAGGAAAACAGTGATCGGTGCCTTGTAGATGGAGTTTACTTGCTGTTTACACATTTAATTGCTTAATAACGTTCTCCTTTTAATCACAAATGTTGTGGTGTTGCTGTGCTGCTGGGGAAGCCGCAGGTGACCCAGGGGTGCTGCCCAGGGCTCGGAAGGGCAGGGGGACAAAGGACAATGACTGGCTAATGCTCTAGACATGTTAATGTGAAGTTCATGAGAAATCAATGGAGACAGCATTTCAGAGAGGAAAATGGAGTATAACAGATTGGAGGGTTTATTATCTGTGAGTGGATTTCCTTCCCCCCCGACTTGAAAAGCTCATGGGAATCATGGTGTGTGGCTGAGAAGATGGGTCAGGGGTCTCTTACAGTGGAGTGTAGCTCTTTCTAATGGCCAAACAGTAGGTTGTGTCCTGAGGCTGATGGGTTGTACCTGCTTGGAAAAGTGGAGAAAAACAGTATTTTCCAAAAACGTGAATGTANCCTGTCATCTCAATAGAGAGATTCAATTATTGCAGCATCTGTACACTAACCACTTGCAAGCTGATTTAGTCATGATTAAATTATGGGTAGTGTTCATCTGCACCCCTGATGGACAAATTTGGTTTTGTCAATTAATGTTCATGAATAGCAAAGTATAAGGATGTAATAGTTCCTTCAAATTGAAAGCAACCATCATATTTTTATGACACCAAAATAATGAACTGAAAACACGCGTATGATTAGATTTGCAGCTACAAACATGAATTAGTTATCCTTCCTTTCTTTGGAGGTCTTTGAGGCAATTTTAATGGCCGTGTATTGTTAAAAGGAAAGCAGAAAGAGACATTAAGCAAAGTATTTGCCTTTACTGTGGCTTTATCCTATTTTATGGTAGGTGGGGATTTTTGAGAATCAGGTAAATGGATATTTTAGCTAAATTCTGATGTGAAATAATGAAAGTATTTTATTAGAACATAGCTGGGCCACCAACCTTTTAATGGGGAAATCAGCTGAACAAGGCTGAGGTATTATCTCTGTACTTCATCATCCTGATGAAGGCAATGGCTGCAATGATGAAATTTAAAACATTTGAGCCTTTTCAAAACAAAACTTTCCTACAGAGCCAAACCCCAATACTTTTGAAATAGCTATGGGTTATCCTGACTTTGAATGAAGTAAAATATATCAAGTTGTTTGAGATAGGGAAACTATGTTTGGATTCCATTAGTTTGGGGAACGAAATTGTAGTGTCAGCAAAGCTCTGGGTAACGAGAGAACAGGTGAGGATGGAGAAACCCATGGTTTTTCTGCAGAAGAGAAAGGAAATATTGCTGTGTCCCAAGGGTCGTGGGTTGCAAACGAGGACTCTGTTATCAGCTGATACATCTGGGCAGTTTTGCAATATCATTCAGTAAGACTCCATCCAAAAAAGGCGTTCAAACAGCTCCCAGCACAGCAGCTAGAGATGGTGACCTTGGAGCAAATTGCCGACAGCCTGGTTAATTACACAATTCATCCATCTCGGCACAGGCTCTGCCTTCGTGCTGCTCTGCCAACTGGGCTCTGCTGCCTGTTGTGTTGAGAGTAGGTTCCAGGTAATTAAATTTACTTGTATTTCTGCTATTCCTTTCCCCCCCCCCCAATTACTTGAGCAATGCTGTTATGCTACGTGACCTGTGAATGTTCTTCATATTCACCAGTGGCTTTCGGTGCCATCACCCACTGCTGGACCCAGGTTACAGGGACCGAGTGCCCTCGTTCCTGCTGGCTGCAGCACAATACGTTATATTCTGTGGGCACAGCACCCACCGTCATTCACCGAGGAGGCTGAGACTGCTTTAGCAAGTAAATAAGTTAAATTTCAGGCAATTCGGAGCGTGTCTGTAAAGGCTTGGCAAAATCTAACAGCGTCTGATGCTGTGAGTGTGCTTGAATGAAACTTCCTTCTCCCCGCAGCATCCCTCCACGTGGACCAAAAATAGTTTCTGCCTCTCATTTGAGCCGTTCTGGTATATTTGACAGAGGTGCTTGTTATTAGCTGGATTTTTGCAGCCGCAGAGGCAAAGGTAGAGCGTGCTTCAGAGGCTGCAACGTTAAATGGCTGTGATACCCCTGGGAAAGGTGAAGCAGTGAGTGTGGGCGATGCAGGAGCTTGTGAAGCATCAGCCACCCCAGTGATTCCCAGAGCCGTGGGATGCTCCCTTCCCTGCAGCCGGGAGGGGAGAGGGAAAAGGGGCAGCTCTGCCCTTGCTCCCAGCAGGAGCCTGGCTGGGGCTGTGCACGCCTGGAGAATTCCTGTGGATTAGTCTCTGTCCATATTCCATTCTCCATCTGTTCCACGCCTCCAGTGGACATAATTAATTTTTTGCGTGAAAACCGGTATTTTTCAGAAAATTAAATGAAATTAAATGGTAATTTCTGTAATTCTCGATCCAAACACATCTATATCTGGAGGGGCTGGGAATTACAGGCATCGGCTGTATCCTCCTGCTGCAGTTTGCCTGAGCAGGGGGAGGCAGGACAAACCCTACGCCCCCCTCCAGCCCTGCCTAAACCTTCCCAGCAGCGGGTGCCAGGGTTGCTCTGGGTGTGGAGCATCCCTTGATTTTATTGGTTTGTGTTTCTGCTTGAGTATTCAAGGCTGCTCTGACAAACAGCTCACACAGAGCCCTTCTGTTCCCATGATAAACAGTGTGTGTGCTTAACCGGGAGGTACATGTAATTTCTATAGGCTTTAAATAAGGATTTAATGCTTTCCTGAATGGACTGTAAGCTTTGTGGGACAGGTGCAGGGTGGTGCAAAGATACCTCAGCTCCCTTAAATGAGTTGGAAATATTAAGGGTGACCTGGCTGTGGCAGCACAGAGCTCTGGGCAGGTTAATTTACTCTTTTTATCCTCATTTCCTGGCTGCTGCAGGTGGAGCTCTGAGTGCCTGTTCTAGCCCAGGTATTTACCCTGCCTCTGACATGTGGATTTGCCTTCCAAGTGAATTGCAGTTTGTCTAGGAAGTTTTCCTTACTGGCCCTAATTCGGAGATAGCAAAATCCTTCTGGGTGTTTCCTAGAGATATTCCTTCCAGTAACTGCTATAAAGATTTTCAGCTTCCCTGGGTATTGCATTAGCAGGTTGCCAGGAGAGATGTTTTATTTTCCCTGCTGTGTTAAAGATCTCCAGCATAGTGTGTTTAGCCTGGGAATAATGCAGTCCAAGTCCAACAGGTTAAATCAATACGTCATTTTTATGATTGCAAAGAAATTGGGCTTTCTCCTCTTTCTTTCACCTGTGGGCAGGTAACGATGGCAAAGGGCTTTTTGAAAAATAGCTCTACCCATGACTTAAAAAAACCCAAAAAACAAAAAACCCCTCATTAAATAATCCAACCCCTCTGTCACGGCTCTCCATTAATCTGTATGTAGCTATGGTCGGTACCCACCACTTGAATAAGTCTGTATTTTTTCTAGAAAAGCCGGTATTTTTAAAATAAACCTCCTTTCTGCTGCAGTGCTGACCCCCGGTGGTGGCTGTGCTGGTGTCTCCTGCAGTGCAGGGGGAAAACAGAACCGTGAGCAGCTGCTCTATGGATGCTCCTTTCCTATCAAGTGCCTGGTTTTTAGTAGAAGTCGTTTTGGAAAAAAAATAAATCAATCAGTTTCTTGGAATATATTCTGAGAGAGAGCACAAATGTTCTCAAAGAAACATAAAGCTTTTTTTTTTTTCCCTCCCCTTTTTTTTGATATTCAGCTTGGGGAATATATTTCCAGTGGCCTATTGCAGAACTGAGAGGGGTTTGTTTTTCCACAGGCTTATCTTTCCATTTGCCATGTGTTTGCTAATACGGTGATAACATATTGACTTGAAAACCAATGAGCCCTCATTGCTAATTCCTGTGGATTTGGGCAGCCCCAGCTGAGTTGGTTGCTCTGGGGGGGGAAAAAAAAGGTAAGAAAAAGACTTTTTGGGCTTGGATTTATGTTTCTAAATGTCATGTGTAAATAGATGCAGTTTCTGAACTGAAAGCTGAGATTTTCTTGCCCCCACCCCCGGCCAAGAACCAGGGCTTTAGTAAATCATGTGGTAAGTACAGCAAATCCATCAAGAGTTATAAACGTCTGCTACCTGAACTGATAAACTGGGGTTTGGTTTCTGTAAACAGTCAAATGCTGCTTTTGCAGATACAGAGAGGCTTTTATCTTCAAGGGACACTGGAAATGAACTAGAAGGGTAATTTAACATTCACAATTGGTTAAATTGGATTAACTCCTGTAAAGATTTATACGCATGTAGGAACCCCAGAAAAGGCATTTCAGAAGTGAGATTTTTCCATGGATTTTGACGTAAAATTCCATCAGTGGTGGCCAAAATGAGTGTCATTTTTTCAGGAGGGTCTTTCTCCCATTTAAAATTTATTGTTCATTATGTAGGGGGGAAAAAAAAGCCCACAACCAAGACAACATAATCTCTAGCTTTGACAAAGTACACACAGGGAGGTTTTAAAATACAAATGAGATTCTCAAGAGTCTGATTGCATGAATCTAATTGCACCTAATGCTAATTACCCTATTGATCTTGAGCATTTTACTGGATTCCAGATACATCTAGAAGTCTGATACTTCAAATGTTGCCAACAATTAAACACACATTTACGTTTATCCATATAAAAACACAAATGCAGGCTGGAGCTGCTGGTTTGCCTTGTAAGTAGAACGGGTTTTTTTAGTTGTTTTCTTTTCCCCCTTGCTTTCCTTCCAGCTTTTCTAACCCAGCTGACCCCAGTTACCTGGGAATGCCCCAGCTCTGTTTGACTGCTCTCCAGGAAAGCTGTGGTTTCCCCGTGGAGAGGGGGATTTTGTTATGCTTAACTTTCATTGGGCTTGATAATGTTTCACTTGAGGTTTGCTGCTTTCGTTCTTGTTGATTGAATTAGGGAATCGTGGCTTAAGATTGATTCTTTTTATCCCCTCCTGCTCCCCTTTGGGGAGTGCGATTTATAATAAGTTAAAATGATTAATGAGCAAGTGTGATTGTAATCGTTTCTTTTAAGAAAGGCTGAGTAGAAATTGTTGGGCTTTGATACTTGTGCTTGGGACCTTAAACTGGGATTATTGGTGTTTTGGCTTGCCTGTTATCTATCCTTTTGTTTGTCATTTCTTACAGCTGCAAGTCTGTGGCAAAAATCTGCTTTTTGCAAGTCTCAGAGTGGCGTCAGTGGGTTAGTGATGGAAAGGATTTCCTCAGGGCTCCACTGTTTTCATCTGTAGGCTTTGGGCATCTTAATTGGACAAATACCCTAATCTGCCTAATGCTGCTTTCATTTAACTTTGCACCAAAGTTTTTGATTTATGCAGTGCCTGAGGACAGGCCAGGAGAGGGAGGCAGAGTACACTGCAAAGCAGAGCTCCCTTCCAGTTGGATTCACGTTTGTCTGTGTTTATGGATATGAAAACATTGGTACTGCATCAAACCCCCAGCTCCACACCAGGGCGTGATGCTGGAGCTTTCCTGGCCTCCCCACAACCTCCTGGCCATTGCTAGGCTCTTGCTGGTGGCAATACACTTGTGATACAAGATGTTTGCTGGTGGTTCTCCGTAATTTATGGTACCAAGTGAAGGTGTTCCATGCTCCAGGTTATCTCCCATCCATCCATTCAGCCCGTGGTAATACCCACTGCACAGCTCTCAGTCAAAGTCTCCTTGGCTGGTAACCCATGGTTATCCCATGGGGATATGGATGGGGGCTCATGGAGATGTCCCAAGTGGGTCTGGCAGATCCTAGGCTGAAATCTCACTCCACGAGATGACAGCTGTTTCAGGCGAGCTAACCTGTACAGATTGAGGTTCATTTCAGGACAATTAGGCTAATTTAATGTAACTTGATGATTACAAGCAGCAGCATTTGGTTTATCAAATAGGTCACATTTGGTATAATCAAATGTGTCCCGAAAATTTAAGCTCAAGAAATGTTTAGCTGTACCAATCATGCGGCAGTGATCTCACCTGCAGTAAAAAAAAAAAAAAGAAAAAATTTTGAAAATTATAGCTTTTGGTCTATTGCATTTTCTATTGTGAGAATCTACTTAGTTTCATGTATCAAAGCCTCCTAAACTGAATAGAAAAATCCAAAGAGAAAAATTAGTCTTCTTTTAGCAATAGATCCGCTATCTGCCATTTTAGTGTTTAAGAAACCACAGATGTGTTTCAAGGAAATAAAAAATATTTGGGGAAACTGTAACTCTTGTAAGAGTCACATCAAGGGCCTCTCATATTTCTGGGGATCAGTCCAAATTCATCAATGAGTTTTTATGTAACTGCGTCCTGTGTACAAGCTTTATTTGACGTCCAAGGCAACCTTGAAAATTCTTCAGAAGTTCCACAATTTGATTTAGCTCAGCTTTGTATTAGAGTAGATGGTCCCAGATTGGCCTGCAGCACAGGCACTGTGCTTGTTATGGGGTTTTGCCTGGTGCATATTTGGGATCGATGCTAGAACAGTGTGACCAAGGAAATGAAAAAGTCTCTGTGCCATGGGTAAACACAAAGAAAACGAAATTACTGCTTGGTCTTGCTTGCAGTACCCCAAGGAAGCATGGAGTTACCCAGGTCAGAAATAACTTGCCCTAAAATAATTATGTGATTGAAGCTCTGGGCAAGCTGTACATAGAACTTCTTGCCAGAGAAGAGGTTTTAGCTAAATAAAGTTCTGGTGAACAATTACTCTCATAATTCATTGGTAATCCTGTTGGGGAATTGCTCTCGGTAACTCTTATATTATTAATTAGCTCAACTAACATGAGGGATTAATAAACATTGCAACACTCTTGATGAAATGCAGTTTGTTTATTCCCATTTTACACATGGCATACCTAAGAAATGAAGTGTTTTCCTCATTTTTTGGTAGGTATAGAGGTACTCCTTCACTTTTGAGACACAGCCACCAGCTCTCAGCCTGAGGGTTTTTCACACTGGCAGCTCTTCTGGAAACTTCTTCTCTCACCCCTCCTTTCCCTCATTTACCAGCACAGAGCATGGTGTCTCTTGCAGTTGCTCATCCAGTGTTGTACTCTGTCCAACTATATAAGGAGGTGCTCAGGAATTTAGCTAGCTGTGATTTAAATCTTGACTATTTTGGCGGGGGGGAGAAGGGGAAGAGAATTAAGGAAAATGTGAATCTTGTGTGTGAGGAGGTCTTGGTGCCTTCTGGGTCTGGACCAGGGAGGAGTGGTATTGAATGCCTCTTCCAACCAGGACTCTTCCAACCAGCTGGTGTATTCCTGAAAATCACAGCAGCCCGACTCCAGCCCTGAGCCTGGGGGGCTCCTGTGGGGTGTGGGTGCTCGTGTGGCACGTGCTGGGGCTGTGGGACCTCCTGGGTGGCAGCGTGAGGAATCACGCTGGGATCAGGCTGAGCACAAAGGAAGCTGATCAGCTGGCTCTTCTTTGACCTCCTGATCTTTTTTTGTCAGCAAATGCACCTGAGGCTGGGTTAACCTTTCTCCATAAACAGCCTGAGAATTACTTATGACATTTCTTGTTAGGAAATAAACTCCACCTGCCATTTTTCTGCCTACGTTACCAAGGTTTTTTTTTTACCCACCCTTTACAAGTCTAAGCCATTAGCGCTCTAATGCATCATCTGGATGATGATATTTTGTGGCTTGATGGTCTACTCAGCCCTCTCTAGTCTTGTCACTGAGACGTGACAGCATTTTTATGGCTCTCTCGCTAAGAACAGCTAATCAGAGTGCTGAGCAATTGAAAGGTCAGGGCGACAAGGAGCAGCTCAGAGCCCACATTCCCCTTGGGTTCCCACCTTCTCCCATCAAATCCTGCTGAGGGAGGGAATGTGACACAGTGGGAACCTAACCTGGTGACAGACTACAGCTAAAATGAGGAATGATAGGTGTTTATTGGAAGTCACTCTTGTTAAAAACCTCAAACCTGTAATCTCCTGGACTTTCCTGGGTGCTGGAGGGGGTTGTTAGGCTGGGGAATGGCTCCTTTAGTTTGCTTTACTACCTGGAAAGAAAGGTGTTGCTATAAGATGCTTCACTTCAGGGTATAATTTTCCACGTGTTGTGAAGTATTTTTTCACGTGTCTGCTGTGGTGCCATTGTTTCCTTTAATAAACAGAAATAAGCATACGGTGAGGGGGAAGTTGCTGGAGTGGTTGTGTTATAGTTGAGGGTAACATGTTTGACAAAGAGCACTTGCTGTATTTTCTAGGGCTGGTGTGGGTAATAAACAGATGAACAATGAATTAAATTTACACATAATTAACTCTGCAGTCTGTGGGTGTGTGACCAAATTGGGCAGACCTTTTGTCAAGGTGTATCTCTAAACCTCTGAAAGAAATCTCAAAGCTTTATGGAAGAGCAGGACAGTTTGAGGGAGTATTAACTGTTTTCCTTGCTGAATTTCCAATTAACTTTACTAGGTTTTCTTTTGTTGTATTTATTTTGCAAATATCCCTTATTGTTTTACTACTTATGTCTCACCGATACAGCTCACCATATATAATGTGATTTACATTTTTACCTTCAATGTGTTAGTGTATACTGTATTATTCCACATAGAAAATGATGTAGAGAGTTGTAAAACTGCTTGTTGGGATTAAATATGTAAAGCTCAGCATGATTCAGGGGAAAAAAACTACAAAACTTGAGGTTGCCTTCAACTTTACTTTTTTTTAGCCTGAATTATTTTTTTTTCTCCAGCGTTGCACCTAAATTTTTAATTTGGCTTTTATAAGTTATGTTTTTATTCAGATATAAAAAAAGAAACCCTCTTAAATGGGTATTGGATGAATATAAGAGTTAGTGCAGATGTATTTTGCTCTCGGTGAGACCGAGTTATTGGGTAAGGATCTGATCCTTGAAGATCCTGCAAGTATTTTAGCAGATCTGGTTCCCCTTTTGCTGCTGGGGTTGTAAATGAGCAGCGAGAGGAGCGAGTGTCGGCGGAGCTGTCTCCTCTGTTGTTATGGGAACACGAACCGTGGGGTGCCAGGGAATTTGTTGAATGATATGTAAAATCAGAGCCCTGGAAGGAAGGGCTCTTTCCTCCTTAGAGAAATTTACACTCTTGCTTCTGCAGCGATGCTGTGAGAACAAGCTGCCTGGAAATAGAGCGGGGTTTGGAGATGCAACCCGTGCTGGTGGAAAGGACAAGCTTTATTATTTTCGTGCAGCATTGCTGTGAAGCCATCTGCACGCTGCTGTCTGTGGGTGTGCATCTCCATCCCTTTCTGTACCATTTCACTAACTTAGAGCCGCTGGAGACGTGGGGAATCCACGTTCACAGCTCGCTCTCTCTTGTGGCGTATGGGATTGTCGTGTGCTTTGGGTCCTGAGGCTCAGAGTGGGGTCTGTGGTGCCAGGCTACGTCTAGTTCCCGCTGTAACAACAGAGGCTGTACAAGTGTTTAATAGAAACCAACTTGCATTTCGAGCAGCACGTCCTCTTTGAAGCACGAACAAAAAGGACGGGGCGAAGTCTTGGGGGATGTTTCGGGGTGAGACAGCGCAGACAAACCGGCTCCGGCGCAGCTGCGCTCCGCAGCCATAAATATTCAGAATCCAGTGAGTAAAAACCCTCACCCATGGGTGGAGAGACAGTCTCTTCTGGATCTGCAGAAACCACAGCTCTTCCCTCTTTACCAAGAATTTTAGCCTGGGGGACGCCGCTTGTCCTTTGCCGTGGCCTTGCCCCCAGTCCACAGGGTGCTCAGGAAATATATATGGGAAAAATATATGTGGTTGTAAAGCTTTCTGGCAGTGACCATGCAGCTCTGGGGCTCGTAACTTTGGGAGGCTACCTCAGTATAAACTCATTTTAGGCTATTTTGGGTGGAGGGTATGCAAGCTGGATAGTTCAAGAGCTTATTTAAAATGCTTTTTCCTACTTTAAGACAAGGCAAAGCCTTTTACATTTTGGAGCCCGTTCAAGCATGAAGTTCTGAGCTGCAGCAAAGTATTTCATTTCATTACTTTTCACCCCATCTTTCTTCCTAAAAATGTCTAAAACACACATAACATTAGAAATGCTTGAATGCCTAACAGTAAAACTGCAGAAACTTTGGCACTATATCTGATTGGAAATTCAAATGGAGTTTGCTACTGTGAATCTAAATCCGTTTCTCGGTGTACTACACACGAAAAAGAAGGTGGGGATGATGTTACTAGAAGTTAGCATTTATGTAATAATTTGCATACACGATTTGCATCATGGAGGTTTTTAAACAGTATTAAACCTCATGTTTTAAAGAATAGAAGGAGGAAAATTGAAGATGATGGTTTTGTTTTTTTTTCCCCTGTTCTGAAAAAGGTGGGTTGCATCTAGTTACTGTGTTTTATTTTCAGAAGAGCCGAGAATCCTCAATTCTCTGTAATGCTTCTGGAAATTACTTGCTGTGCCTGTAGGCACTCCTGTTGTGGTGCCTGGATCTCACTGGTCCATTAAGTCCATGGAAGGGGTCACGAGCAGCACTGCTGCAGCGGCTGCTGGAAAAGTTGTGTGTGATTTCTGGGGCCTGCAGCACAGCTCTGTCCCCTCCTGGGTCAAAGAGATTCTGCTGAACAAGCGTTTTATGCTCTTTTATACTTCCCCTCAAGGCACATGTTTTGCCTTCCAGGGTCGTCGTTGCTTAATTCGCAAGATTATTTCACTTAACTACAAGAAAAATCAATAAAGCAACTAGCCCTCTATTTTTTTCTAAAATACAATTGTTTCAAGGGTGTTATTTTCCATTTGTTTTACTTTTTTTTACTCTCCTCTTCCCTGCTCTTACCTAGCCAGGGATTAGGAGCTGCTGCTCATCTTGAATTTGGTAATACCATAGGGTTTGGAGGATGTTTGGGAAGGACCTGTGAATGAAGGAGAAAACCCAACCCCGTGTTTTCAGTCTTTTTAGTCATTCCAGGAGGAAAATAGAAACTGAAGTGTTGCAAGCAAGAAATGCAAATGTGCATTTTGCCAGCTGAAAAATTACATAAAATTTTGATAATTTTCAATTTTTGTCTTGTGTTTTTTTTTTCTACCTGACCCAAACCTGGACTTCCTTTTTTTTTTTCAGTTCTATATATCGCCAATAGAAACATGTTGCCCACGTTGACAGTAGTAGCCTTGTAACAGACATTAATAATTAAAGGGAATAAGAAAGATCTGGAATAGTTATCTGTGACTTACTTTCCAATCCCAGATGAATGCTTTTCAGTCTAACCTTCTACTCCTCCTGGAGACGCTTTACAAATGTGCTCATGCCTCATTTTAGAAAGAAACAAGGGGTGAAACCAAATAATAAAAATCAGAAATGTAACATTTTAAATAACTCAGTTTCTCCTTTGCTGTCAAAGATGCAAAGGCCAGCTGCTCCGTGTAAAAGCTGATCAGAAGAAATCCCCTCCATGTCAAGGAAAAGTTATTCTGTAGGGTCACGTAACCACGAAAGAGAAACTTTCTTCTATTGATTATCCCTTCCAGTTATCCCAGTAAAAGAATCATTATATATAAAAAAATAAGACTTTTATGATTCCTGCTTGCAAATCTGATTGAATTTTGTTTCTCTGCAATATTCTCTTTTCCCTTGCTCTCTGTAAAAGCACTTTATTTTTAGGGGCTGTTTAGCAATTCTGAATTGCAGAGGAGCAGGTGTTGGAAGCCTGAACAACATCTGCGTGAGTAGGGATGAAAACGTTATGACCATTATGGTATAACAGACAATAACATCTTCTGGTTGATGCTCTAGAGCAGTGGGCATGGACCTCCCCACGCGTGTGCCTGCGCATACCTTCCCCTCCTTCCTTTGGACAGCTGGCCTGGGAATTGCGGTGTTGCGCGTCCTCATCTCGGAGCCGAGCTGTAAATCACAAAACAGATAGGTAAAAAGGCAGCTCCTTATTCAGAAGCTTATTTTAACTGTAAGCTGTGACAGAGATCTGGTCTGCTTGGTTTACCAACAGAAGCTGCAACACAGGCGGTGCGGCTGCGGGTGAGCGAGCTGGGACTCTTCTCTAGTTCACCCATCACATTAGTTAAAAATACCCAAAACAGCCTCGTCTGAGGAGCTTTGAGTGTTAAGAGCTTTCTTTCTCATCTGGAAGTCAGCAGAAGGTATTTCTTCCATCAATTATTTCAGCTTGGAAGCTTAGCGAGTTTTATCTGAAGGCTGGGGAGAATATCACCAAAACCGGTCATCATAATTCTGGTCATCATAATTTATCTACTACAGATAAATTTGGAAATACAGTACTATTTCTATTGCAGTAGAAGTATCTGTACTGCCAGAGATGCTTCTATCTGCTGTCAAATCCTTCTACATCCAAGCTAACAGGTTAGCTGCAAAAGGAAAAATATTTCAGAGGAAGATAAAGAGAGTTTTTCTAATATTAATCCTTGAAAAATAACCATATTTCTTTCTGCATTTACCAGGTAATCCTTTAGATCTGACGCTTGTGTGTAGGAGGCATTTATGGATTTTACACAATGCTTTGAGATCAGTGGAAATGAAAAGCAGTATAATTACCCTCTGGCCTTTTATCTTTCTGTGGTATCATCTCCAGAGAACGCAACGATGGGGTAGAGAAGCCTTTGCACAGCGGATAATCATAGCTATTAGAGGAAACAATGCTAACTTAAAACCCACTGTGTTTTTCCCAGGAAAATGTTGGTATTGGCTTCTGTGTTGATTTATTACTGAAATCGTGCAGCCAGGGAACAGCCACACTCGGGGAAGGGCCCACATGTAAAACTAATTGCTGAATATTCTAGTAAATTCGTAAAACATTCCAGGGTTTGATATTATAAAATGAGGAGGACGATGACACAAAAAGAATATGAGCCTCTGCTTTAAGTGGAAAATACAAGTCAGCCTTAATTACAAATTTGCGATCGATGCTGCTGTATTTTGAATGTGTTGGTAAATAATTAATGAGCGAGTGCAGCTCAAGGATGAAAATTTCCTTTTAAAACTGTATCTTGAGCGAACGCTAGTGCTGGTGCTTTTTAAAAGAGGGGAAGGAAAGGAGCAGATTTATAATGCAACCGGGATTAAAAAAGTAAAGTAGACGTTTTATTTGTTAGTTAAATGCAAGTGAAGTGTTTCACCCGCTCCGGTTTGTCATTATCCCTGATCCGGGAGCAGCAGCTGAGTGAGCGGGATCTGTAATTGCATGGGGAATATTTGCCTGTCAATAAGATCTTGACTGAATGTCACATCCACTTACTGGTGCTTAAAGGGGAGAGGAAATCACTGTCTCGCACCCCTGAGAAAGGGCAGAGCACCAATTTATCTCTGTTTGTCTGAAACCAATTGAAAGTACATTGCAAGTTTGTCACTTAAGGATTTTTTTTAAATTTTATTTTAAAATGGATTTTTTAGGGGACAAAACACTTGCTAGCTCTGAATTCTTGTGCTATCACTTTATTTTCCAAAAGCCTGCAGGATTAATATCCAGATGTGGCTGTGTGTTCAATGGGGATGCTTTGTGCATTCTCTCTTAGTCGTAATGTTGTGGGTAAAGCAGAGGGAATTCTTCTCTCTAGAAAAATTATGCATCCTTATATGAAGTCAAATTTCATCAGACCTACGATGCCATCCAGGAAGAACAGTCAGTTTCCTTAGTGCAGTTTATTTGTAGAAATGCTGAGAAATTTGCAGCGACACCCGAGGTCGCTTGCGGCAGTGCCCTGGAAATCAGTTGACACTCAATGTAATGCAAAGTCCTCTAAAAATGCTGGTCCTGATAGTCTCAGACAAGCAAGATATTTTTCCAAATATTTCAGGAAATAATCATAACTTTTTGTTTTACCTCTGTCTTGATGTACCCCACTCTTCTGTCAGCAAAGTAAGGATGATTATATTGTCCCAGCTTGCAGAAGACTGGTGAAAAAGTTAATGGTTTTATTTATTTAATCTTATATATAACGTCAAACTGTATAAAGGGACAGAACAATGTGGCAGTTGCACTATGCTTCTGATAGGTATGAAATCTTTTTGTTGCATAAATGTTTTTACTATTGCATCTTCCTCCCCAGTGTGGGAACCTGGAAAAATTTGCATTTACATTCTACCCTTTGGGGTGGGTGAGCCTGGAAGGCAGCAGTCGGGCATGGTTCTGGTCCTTAATTCATGTTTGATAGGGTTTTGAGCCTAAACCCGCCTTGGACCTTGTTGGGTTGTGGAGGAATCGTGGTGTGCCTTCCCCAGGTTCGTTGGGAGGAGCAGTAGGCAAGGCAGCAGCTCTGCTCACCAATAAACTCAAGTCAATTTGCTTTGTTCTCCTTGTTAATTAAGATAATGCTACTGTAAATGCAACAAATTGTTACTTAAAAAAACCCCACTTCTTTTTTTTCCTGCCCTTGGTGGGAAGACGCAGTATACAAGATACCAGCTCTTGTATCGGCCAACTGGCTGGTCACAGAAATGGTGTGAAAAACCTTGTCTGGGTGGTTGCTAGCTTCCAGTATTTTTTTTTTCTTGCAGGGGCAAAAAAGAACTCAGTTTTTCTCATATTGCAGTCAATCCCTTTTTTGCTCACCCATTGGTGATAAACAGAACTCTTTCTTGACAAGATGTCCTGCTCTGCTGCCCATTGCTGTCCCTGGGCCATGGGGTTGGCAACTAAAACCCAGCAACAGCCTGAGAGGTTTTGGGAGTCTCCCCTGTGTGATCCCAGGGGCACTTTGCATGCTTCTGGGCAGGACGTTTTGGTGTTTCACCTGCAAGAACTGCCCTTTTCTTGTCTTGATCTCAAGACAAATTTATTGCAATTTTTTTTTTAAGGACTGAGAGCCGTGTAGCTGACCCATTGGTATTTGGAAATAGTTGTTCGCTCGTCTGCAAAAGCAGTGGAAGGAGCACTTCAGGATTAACAAGAACATCTTATTTTTATAGCAGAACTGGCTCAGATTTTGGGAGGAATAAATGGTCTTAATCCTGGGAGGGCTGCAAAGGTACTGTATTGGCCAAGGAAAAAGGGGGAGCTGGGCAAGAAGAGGCTTGTCCCTGGACTGAAGTAGCACGTCACCCTTGAGCTCACTTTCCTGCTGTCACTCCAGCTTACTCTTATTCGTGGCTGATGGAATCTTGTCCAGAATGCATAAAATGCAATACTGTTTAATTCCAGTTTAATGTGGGGCAGAAAGCAGCTACCAGTGCATGCACAGACGCTGCTGCGATGAGCGTAGTAGGAGTGCAAACTGTTTGCATGATTCTGCAATGGGAGCGGAGGAAGTTTTGGATGTAAATACAGGGGGAATGCTCTCTGTGTTGCTTTGGCGCAACAGAGCGTGGGACCGATCTGAGCATCACACCAAACGCCATCCTTAAACCTCTCTAGTTTGATCACTTGTCTTAATTTTCGTCATTCCTAAAACGCATCCTGATAAACCGTACATAAATCAAGCTGGTACCATCCAGGTGATCCATAGTCGAGCAGAAGTGAAACTGTTTTAAAAAGAAAACAAACCCACCTGTCTTTTTCCAGATTTGCTTTTAACTGATATAGGAAAGTGGCAAGACAGTTGGATTTTATGTGTTCCGAGATGAAATAGCCTGAAGATTTAGGAATAACTGGGTGAGTGTCTAAATAATAAATGATACCAGGAAAAACATGATAGGAGAGGTTTTAAAACATACGTTAACATTGTAGAATGAGTTACACGTGAGATGTATCATAAGGGATGCACAGATATTATCAAATTTGTAAAAGACTCAAAGTGGTGAAGTGCTCCTTTGGTGAGAGCAACGTTGCTACATCGACGCCGATATTGTAGCAATTTACCAAGTGATAAAATGAAAGCATTTTATTATAATTTTACAATATTTTTTTTACTACGGAATGAAAGGCTTGATTGCATCCAGTTTAGTCCATTTCACTCTTAATAATATTGATTTTACTGTATATTTTTCTTACATTTTTAGAGCCATTTTCTGAACTTGGCATAAGATTTAAATTTTAACGCAGTTGACAACATAAAAGCCAAGTTTTAAGAAATCTTATTATGGTAATTACATTTCCCTGCTGGAAGCTAATGTGTATATTACATGGAAAAATGCTTTCTATAGCTGGGGAGCCAGTATAAAGGGGCAGTCAGGAAAAAAATAAGTTATGAGCATGCTTCAAGTCTTTGGTGTAAGGTAATTTCAGAATGTTTGACAGACTTGAGACTAGTACATGTCTTCCAGTGCTTTTTTGTATTTGCTCCCACTCTAAGCCATGAGAAGTTTCTCCTAAAGATGCTTAATAGAGGCCTAACTTTTCTCAAAATAGTAGTTGAGCTATTGTAATTCCTAATCCTGGTGCATACTTTATTAAAAAATCGACTAGGCAGAGCAAGAGCACTGTCTGATAAAACCTGTGGACTGTGGAATTTGGATGTGGTAGCAAGAATCACCCAGATTCACATTTTTAGAAACAATTTCCTAAGCATCTCCCTAGGGGTGGCAGAGTTCAGGAGAAATAAATTCATCAACTTTTTCTGCTTTATCTGTGTAAAGTGTTTAAAATAAGATGACCTGGGGGAAGTCCTGGAGAGGTCCCAGAATAGATCCAGCCACCAACTGAGGATGAAAGGTAGATTGGGGTCATCTCTCTAAAATGGGTGAAAACAGGCTATAAAAAGGCAGAGTGAGGGAGGAGGGGCTTGTTTGGTAGTCCCAGGGGAGGAATGGGGATGGTTGAAGCAGATCTGTAAACTCGAATGTAGACAGGAGAAAAATAGATTAGGGTAAATTATTGTCTGTCTCCCTTCTACCTTGCACCTGAGAGACAAGGGTGTGGAATGAGGTGATAACGATGCATGAATAATTGCAATGACAAAACACCTGCCCACCAGCAAGGAGGAGTGAATGAATTCCTTCTTCCTAGTTTAAAAGCCCGTGTATCTAGTTAAAGCACAGCTGAGTTTGGGGAATAGAAGTCAAGAAAGCGAACGGTTGGACCTTACTGAATTAAGAAGGGAGAGGATAAAACAATGTATGAAAACAGTACCAAAAAAATACATTTTGCTTCACAGATTATATGAAAATAAGTGGTGTTGAGGAGAGCAGAACAGCACACTGCCTGTTTGTTACCCTCAGTGGCAGAGTGTGGATGTGATTAGAGGCTGGTCCTTCAGGGAGGAAGAAGAAACTTCTTTTCCCATCTTAACTGGAGTCTCATCTGGGTTCAAATCATGGCTGCAGTGGATATAAATTATTTATCCAAAGAGGGGTAATGGCTGAGAACAGCACTCCCAGTCTGGCTGGTAGCCCGGTGGCTGAGGGACCTGCAGGGCATGAGAGAAGAAGAGGAAAAAATAAATAAATCTGCACTTTATCTGTTTTGGATCAGCAAACTAAATTTCCCTATACTTGGGACTTTCTTTAGAAAGGCAAAAGGCTCCTGTTACTACTTGGATAAAATTAATGCATCAACAGCAACACAGGAAGGCAAGAGAGTTTCAATCCCAGCCCAAACATGGTGAGCTAGAAGTCCCTGGGGGAAGCAGTTTGGCCACATTCTTGTCTGATGTCTTGTCCTTTACATTAATGTAAAGGGAAAATCTAAGGAGGGAACTGAGTTTAGTTGCTCCCCAACGATTTGCTGCTTACTGAGAGTAAGAACTTTGCCTGTTTATGTTCACCTCCCAGTAAGCAGAAGTTTGCTGCCAGCAGCTCAGGGTGTCCTCTCAGCAGAAAAGCCTCAGCCCAGAAGGATGTGGATTTGTTCCCTGCCGAGGGCTTGGAAATAAAACATCCAAAGGTTGCATTGTAACTTCTCCTCAGGAAAAGGTAAAGGAACAAATTGCAACCAGGCATTAAGTTTAAGTAAATATTCTTTGGATCCAGAGTTTAAATCCTGCCCATTTGCCTCAGCCTGCGATCATCTGGAGATAAACAGAGGCTGTTGAGGGGAGACCTTGAAAGGACAACTTGACAAGCGCAATCCAGGTGTTTAAAGACTCAAAGGTGCTTCCCATCACTCTGGTGCCAAAATTTCTTTGCCTTTCTTGACCATCATTACGAGTAGCTTGTCTGTTTTCTGACCTCAGTGCTGTTTCAGAAGCCCAAATGTGTATAATTGTTTGAAAAACCCCCAACATTGAAATCTTCAAGTTAGCAGAAGTGGAAGGTCTACTCGATTCTTGTCTATTGCTGTATTTTAGGATTCCTTTGTCCCAGTTCTGACTCGAACTGGTTTGAAAGCTCATGTCAGGAAGAAGAACAAGCTGTGTGAGGTAGGCAGTGACTCGGGTACGTCATGGGGCTCCTGGATCTACGTTAGCTTCCCCCCTTGATCTGTCACCAACCCTTTCGCTTGGGCAAACGTTTTAAGCTGTCCTGTGGTCACTGCCCAACCTATAATGTGACATACAAAGGAAACATTAGGAAACAAAATCCACATGCAGCCTTCTTTGAAAAATAATATGTGAGCTCATATATACCAGGATTCCTCATCTTTTTTGCAACAGCATTAGACACAGCACACTGAAATCCAGAAGCAATTGTAGCAATGACTGACATATTCTTGGTTTTGGTGCCTTTTTTCTGTCTTATTAATGAAGTCATTTTAAGGAGGACCTTTGAACCTTGACACAAGATGTCAGCTGGCCTTGGAGCAGCCATGAAGGGAATCACCACTATCTGCAGGGGTGGGATGCTAAAACCTGCTATGGCTGAGCTGTACAGAGCCCACATGTGGGCTATGACACAGATACAAGAACTGATGCAATGCAGTTGTTTTTGCAATTACCCACATTAGCACCTGCATTTCCAGATTCAGTTCAGATTTCACTGCAATGCCCTCCCAGCTCACATTGCAAATAAGCAATGTGAGCAAATAAGTCTTCGTATCTCTTCTTTAATTTTATCTCAGTATTTTGAATCCTGGTGGTGCAGCTGTCATCACTCTGGTGGATTAAAAACAAAACCACATCATCCTAAGTATGTTTGCCTTGTTTCTAACAAATATGTTGCTATGGGAACTTGATGTTGCTGTAGCTGTTGCGCCAGATGCACCAGCTATCTGTCCCCAGACTGGCTTTTTACTAATAAATTAATTGCATTTAAATTAAACATATGAAGTTATTTCATGTCAATTAATTTGAACGTTAAGCTGGGTATTTGCAGAGTTTCTCTCTTTCTACTTGCCCCACAACATTAATTAACTCCTCCAGATACGGTAGTCCATCACATAAAGCTGCGGTCCTTCCCAGCTATCTGCCGTTACAATGCTCACTGCCTGCATGGGAAGTAATCAGTGTCCAAAATAATTGCTTTTCACAAGCCCGTAGTCAGCTGCCTTGTCAGATATTTAAGCTGTAATGAAACTGCTTCAGTTTCCAGGAAAAAAATGTTAAGCTGAAATGTACTGTAATTGCAGGTGGAAAGCAAAGCTGATAATAGAACTGTTTTTGTTTAGCACGTCATGTTTTCATTTGTTGGTCCTCTTTAGAAGCATCTCCTCCAGCGCCGGCCCTGTCACGGTCTCCTCTTCACATTTCTGCTGTGGGAGGAGGAGGTTTGCCTTCCTCCCAGTATAGCTGTCTTGCATTAAGGCCATAAAAGGTGGAGGAGAATTCCTGTGTGGTGCAGAGTGGGTGAAGAGCATCCTTTGGCAGGCAGGCAGGCAAATGATACAGGATCGCTCTGTACTTTGCTCGGGTACATTCAACCAGAAGTGGGGACTTGTGATATTACTTAAATTCCAACTAGTCATTTAAAAAGTCTATAAATGAGATTATCTAAGACTTGTTTCCAAATCTAAACTTCTGGAGAGCTCAGCAGCAAATGAATCTGTTGCTTCGATTTGCACCACACAGTAGTAGGCTTCCTCCTAAAACTCAATCCTTGGAGCAGAATATCTGCTGGGGGTACACGTGCCCAGCATCAGCCTAAAGAAAGACAAAGGGGGAAAGATGGTGAATGCGTGTAGCAGATTTAAACACTTTATACACAGCTTTCTGATCTGTGGTCGTAAGCTGTAGAGAAACCGGCTGATAAATTGGTAGCCCACAGGGAAATCTTATTTACAAGGAAGGCAACAGAAACATTAATGTATCTTTATCAGCCTTATTTAGACCATATGCTTCTACATGGTGGGAAACTGCACAGTCCCCGCAGTAAAACAGCGGTGGGTATGTGCTGAGTTACAAACTCCTCTAATTTGCACGCTTGCTTAGATCTCTTCAGCTGCTGTAGCTTTGTGCTGCAGTGAGAAGTAGGCTGAGAATCAAAAAAGCAAGGGAAAGCAGAATTTTCTTTGTCTCCTCCAGGATTTCACTGGGTAGCAAAGTTACGGAGGGGGGGGACTCAAACTGGAGTTTGTAAACTTTTGTGAGAAGAACATATGGAGGTGTTTCTATTTTATCTCACTAAGAGATGACTTAGCAACAAGAGCTGTGGTTCATCCTACCACATGTCATGTTTTTGGAGGTTTTTTGTGTTGTATGTGGCAAGAAAACGCCTATCAGGGTTAGGAAATACAGTTGTTCCTTTGACATCCCTGGGAGACGGGGTGACTGCTTTGGTAGAGCGTATCATCTATAGCCACATATTGCATATAAACTTGCTTTGTTCTTGGCTGAGTGATGCATTTTCTTCTTATTACTTATCTTTGACTTGGGTTTTGATAGGCTTTTGGGGTTGAGTTGCTATCAAAATCAACAGAACTCAAAATTTAATAGCAAATTCTACACTTTCAAAATCATTCATTAGGAGGGTTACCAGTGTTTTTGGATTAACCTATAATTACTTGTCTTTTAATGTATACACATTTTTTTCTGCATGTTTAAATTAATCAAGTGTAGCCCAATGAAAAGGAATGAAAAAGTTGATTGCCGTAATTTTGAATTTTATTTCCTCTCTGGCTTTTCGTATTCCAAGTGTATTTCACTCTGCAAATTCTTTTACTTGGTTCAGGCTGACACAATCCTTGCAATTTTTCCCTGAATACAGTGAACTGAAGACACCTCACTGCTCTTAGTAGCAACAGTTTTGTCGCCAAACTTCCCTCGGCACCTTTGAAGCATTATTTCTTTCTTTATTTTTTTTTTTATAGGAATGAAAGTCTGTGCACCGTGGTGATTCCTTGCTCTCCTGTTGAGTCTGAAGTTTTAACTGAAACTTAAGCCTAAGCAAGCAATCTTTTAGTTCCAGCTAACCTTCTTGGTGGCTGATCGTGGCTGGGGAATGACAACATTCCCATTTTATTCCTTGCCACCCATGAAATAATTGAATTGGGAGAAATGTGTGGTGGGAATCTCAGGGCCTATATTAATGCCGAACAGGAAGATGCTCCTGCTCTGATTGTACTTCTTTGATTACTCAACTGCGTTATTAGATACATGAAGAACACCCATTTAAATGTAAATCCATTCTCCTTCTGTAATAGATAAATGTGCTTTGCCTTGAATTTGTAAGCAGAATACATCACTTTGATATACTGACTGGAACTGAATAAAGGTACTCAGTAGACCCAGGGAAGGATACGGATGGCTTTAAAGCAAATTCAACAGAGGAGTCCAGCAGTTAGTTAATTAACTTCAATTTCTGTTTTAATGAACTTTTTCTGGTGCTTGTTTAAGCATCTCTGGTGCTTGTTTAAGCATCCAGATGCTTTCAGATTTCTTTTTTTCCCAACCACAGGCTTTTGCTGGCATGTAATAAATTATAAATGGGGGGTACCTACCTTCTGTATCCCAGAAATGCTCTTAGTATTTGCATTGGGGCAGCATCAATGTGCTGGTGGTCCAGCGCCACGCTGGGTGTGATGGAAGTGTGTTGGCAGTTTTGGGACCAGTGGCAGAAGGATGAAATATTAATTTCCCCTCTTCAAAATATGAAAGAGGGGAAAAAAAAAAAACATAATCAGTGATTCAGTATCCTGGCATTTTTCTCGTGACTCTTCCAGAGGGCAGGTGACCAGAGCTGGATGTTCACTAAAAATCTGGTGAAGTTCATCTTCCCAGGCTTTTCCTAAAGAAGGGGCACTTGGGTTAAATTGGGTTTCTGCTCCAAAATGCTCTCTGGATGACACTTTTGGCTCTCAAAGAAAGAGAGGTTGAGAGGACCTAGTCCTACTAGATCCAAGTTGTCCATGGTGTGGGAAGGTCACTCTTCTCGCCGAGGTTATCCTTCCTAAATCCTCAATTATCCTTCAGGAACCGGCTGAGCTTGCTAACGCCAAGGAAATCCCCTTTGCCGTTTGTTACAGGAAACTCTGGAGGAAATTTTAATTTCGAAGTGACAGGGCAGCAATTTTTCAAATCGTGCTTTGCTTCCAGAGCGGGGTTGGACAAACGCTGGGGTGGTGGCACCGCCCGGCGACGGCTGCCAGAGGAATATGACAAACGACGGTCCCGGCGCCGAGCATCTGGCCTCGGGTGGTGTTTCGGAAGCGGGACGTGGAAAAATCTCACCCAGCAGCAACGCTGGAATAGGCACAACCGGAGTTCAATAATAGGCACAACCGGAGTTCAATAATAGGCACAACCGGAGTTCAATCAGCGGCACGGCCGGATTGCTGTCCGAGTGAAAAGGGGGTTGTGCGGCGGGTGAAGAGCTGGGCTGAGAGGTGGGAGAGCTGCCTGCAGGGATGGACTTCCACTCCTCCCACCCGCCTCCAAACCAAAGGCAGATGTTTCCCTCTCGCTGGCTTTCCATAACTCATCCTGCCAAGGACTCCCTGGGTGCTGTTGAGCAAATCGATTGCTCCCTCTCGCATCCAAATTCCTTTCTGCAGTTCAGCTGCCGGGCTCTTGGCTTTTGTTTTCTTGCAATAGAAGCACTCTGGAGGAGGAAACATCTTCTATATTTTACGCCGCAAAACAGGGCCAAGCTCTCACAAACAGCTACAAAAGCACAGACAAGAACCAGAGAAACAAAAGGCAGAGTTTCACGTTGGTAGGATGTCAGAAGTTTTCTATTTTCTTTATCCTGGACTGCTTGTATTGTAACTGTAGATGCAATCCTTGTTAAAGGAGGAATTTCAGTATTCCTACCATATTAGATGCTATTAATTGGATGCTTCATTCTTTCAAACACCACAGTCATCTGTGGAATGAAACAGATGTAAGATCTAATAGTAATAGCTGAATAAATGCATCTGCCACCCATAAAGCTTCTCAACTATTGCTCATCATGCCTGTAATTAACCAGTTAAAGCCATCAGACATCTCTGTGTTAAGAGATCAGGTCTGTTCTGATGCTTTCATTAGCTCTGAGAAGTGGGAGGGTTAATGAAACAGTACTCATTTTGGGAGCATATTTTCAGTAATCGTGGTGACCAGATTTTGTAGTGAGAGCTGTGTTAAAAATGCTCTGAAAAAAAACCCCAAAAACATTAGAGATGGATGTATTGCTGTTAGTTCAGGTGCTGAGAATAGTCTCTGGTTGTTCTCTGTGTAGGCTGCAATTTAAAGGTTTCTTGCAATGGGCTGCTTTTGACGTAATGCTTTAGAACAACCTGTTGCAGTTGTTGGGGTTGGTGGGGTTTTTTTGTTTTGTTTTGGGTATTTCACACTACCCCCAGCACCTGAGACCCTTTATGAAAACTGGAGGCTGGGAGCTAGACAGGCAGAGCCCTGCTTGCAAATAGGTTGCAGAAGGGAGGTGTCTGTCCCATATCCCAGAAATATCCTTGCAAAACCTGACAATTGGCTTTGGAAACTGCTGGGTGCTGCTTTTATTACTTATAAATACCGAGAAAGAAATTAAATTGCTTTTCATACTGTATCCCTCCAATCTTGGGAAGTTTCTGTTGGCGTCTCTGGAGGAGAGAGCTTTGCTTAATCCTCTTAAAATTGGTGCAAGCGTTCTGGCTCGTTCTGTTGTTAGAGCCCTGTTTGTCCTTGGGTCTTCTCTTGCTGCTCTGCAGATGGAGGAGATGGTTGAACTTTTTTTTTTTTCTTTTCCTGGTTTATTGCATTATTCTGAATGGCTGTGGCGTTGGTTATAACAAACTCTGGCATCACGGGGTTCCCCATGTAAACACCAGCACTCATCTGATGTGCTTCTTGGCCCGAAGAGGATGGAGCAGCTCTCTGATACTTTTTGGATTACTGGGAAAAAAAAGGCTTACGGATGAATTTCTACGCATAAATTCTACTGTCCAGACTACAAAAATCATCCTTTTTCAGTTATCATGCAATAGGACACCTGCTGTGACATCTGAGATGTAGCTGGGTTGGGTTTTGTTGTTGTAAGCCCATTTTTGAGTTGTGCTGGAGACTTGAGCTTGGCTCTGTGAATTACCTGCTCTTGAATCTGTTTCCATACATTTCTGATTACTTGTTTGACAGAAGGGATAATTAAAAATTACGGGTCTGGAGATACAGTAGGGACAGCGGGATGGAGGAAGCTATTTTCTTTGCTGAGGTTGTGCTATAAACCAAGCCTTCTACACTTTGGGCAAAACTGTGTCTGGCAGAAAGAAAATAGGACAGTTAACTTGATGAGGATTTATGTCTGTTGGGTTTCTCTGTCTTTATATACTGTCTACCACAGAATCTGAGTTATTAAAGCTAGATGACTGATGTACCTATACGGACCAAGGAGTGACCCCGAACCTTTGCTAAGCTTTGAAAACCTTAGGTTCATTTATTTAGATTTTCTTTCTCTGTCTCTCAAACTGGAATGGAAAAAAAGGAGCTTAGGGCTCACCTGAGAAGGTCAGTGAAGAGCAGGGGCCCTTGGAGGTGATAGGGTTGTTGTGAGCATAATATTTCTACAAGAAAGACTTAATTAGCAGGTTGCATTTTCTGAAAATCTGCTAGAATTAGAGACTGAGTTTTATATATTAATCTGCCATTTTGGATGCTTATCTGACTGCTGCACACCTTGCATTTTAGTAATTGCTTCTCAATATTTCATCTTAAATTCATGTTGTGTAAGCTAAATATTTTCTGAATATGAACTGTTGCTGCAAGAGATCCTTTAAATCTGCAAGGCTCAGCATTAATGGGCTGTGCATTACCTGCATCATTGTTGGTTTTCCCAATGCTAAGAGCCTGGGGAGATAAGACTTTGAATAGTGGACTTGCTTCCTGATGTTCTGTAAGCTCTCAGATTTGCCAGAGATTTCTGGTTTGAATAAGAGAGAATAGACCTTCTACAACCACCTGTTTCAGTCTTCAGCCAGTAAAAAACCTGACTTGATGGGCTTCGTTTCAGGGATGCCATGTGCTAGTTTTGCAGTATCCCAGGTCTCAGAGCAGTTCTTCTATTTCCTTTGTTAATTATTCCTCCCTCATATCTCAGGGCACAGCCCCCCAAAACTTTTTTCTGCACTTCTAAACTTGCAGCATTTATGTGGGCATGAAGTCATGGAAGCCATGGGCTAATTTATCCCTTGTTTGCAATTAGGTTTGCATACGAAGTAGAATGTGCATTGACTCAGTTCTGCACTGAAGAGTGGTACTCTACTGGGTCAATGATTGCCAGTTAAGTAGCCCCAAGATACCCTCTAAGGCTAATAACAGGCTCTAAGTAATAGCATGGATCAGTCTGCCAGGTCAAAAGCTATTTATTGTCAGAAACTGTGGCATTACAGCGTGCTTTCTGATGTGTCACCTCTCTGTACTTTCTTCTAGACACAGCCAAGTGTGAGCTTACTCAAACTAATATTAACATTTAATTTTTTATAGGCTAATTAAACTGACCAGTGTAAAACCTCAGAGGTCAAGTGTAGTTTTGGCTTGTATCAGTTAATTCTATTTTTTCAGTAGGACTCTGACAAAATGGTGAGAAAATGTCTTTGTGTCAGGATTGTGCTATTCACTTCAGTGTCTTGTGTATTTAAACTTCTACTCAATATGATAAATACCACCCTGTTTCTCCAAATTTTCCAAGGGATAGAAGGCTTATTTAAGTTTTTAAACAGATATAATAATACGCAAACATGTAATTAAGATCCTAATCAAGTACATAATATTATTTTATTGTGCAAGCTTGGAGTTTTAATAGAATTAAAAATGCAATTGAATTCAAGTCTAAGGTAACATGATACTCCTCTGTGGTTCTGCTCATTGGAATTTTAAATTCCACACAAGAATATGTGAATATAAGTCTCTTTTGCAAAAGCACTGTGGTGCCAAAACGTGCCATTGGTAATGAGGGGCTCATCAGATTTGGCTGGATAATTTGTGCCCTTTATTTATTGGGCAATGAGACTCTTAATATGCATTTCATATTTCTCCAAAAGTTTTCTTTGGCTGCCAGCCTGAAAAATACTGATATTGTAAGGATTAAACAAACAAACAAAAAAATCAAATAATCTAAGGGAGAGACTAAATCAATACAAAAGGAATGTTTGTGCTGCGTAGACTCCTTGGACAGGGCAGAGAATCATGGCCGTGGAGAAATCCACGTGCCAAAGGCAGGATGGAGGTTTAGAAACACCTTCTTCATCTCAGATGTGGTTCTGCAAGACTCTAAAACCCAAATGGACAGTCTATGGTGTTTTCCCAACTTGTTAACATTTTTCTTCCCCAAGAACAAATTGTCTCAGTGAAGTGTGGTTCAGTGGTATGAGATTGCTTTCACACCAGGTGAATTAATGATACATGGTTGTAATTACGTGGACATTGAGAAATTCTGAAGACAATAAAATATCTTGAGCAGGAGGGGGGCTGAAAAGTTCACGGAAAATGCAATCTTCGCAATTTATCACAACCATCCAAAAGATGGGCCAGAAATGGGTTTTGGGTACAAATCTGTAAATAACAGCCCTATAATTGACTTGTGGAACCATCATCTGTATAATTAACTCCTTTCTGCTGATGTTGATCTGTACGGTGTTTGTAATTTCAAATCTATAGTTTTTAACTGAAAATCTATGCGGCTGAAGAAGATTAAAGTTTCTTCAAGTAGGACACTGCCAGTGCACACAATATTTCTGTCTGATTTAAAAGTTACAGGATCTTGTACCCTGAATTGTGGCATGTTGCCTGTCGGACGCGAGCCAAATCAAAATTGAAGCTGTTTCAGTGTTTAGTGGGTCTGGATGGATTCTCATAATTAGGTAATTAGCTAATAATCTCCACAAAAGAGAAGAATTTGGAGATCTTCTGCTGACTGTGAGCTCCCTGAGGGTGGCTCTAAAGCTGTGTTTTTGGTTTTTTTTTTTTTCTATGGACTTGTAGATCTGATCCCATTGGGAAAACTCTCAAAACTGGCAAATTGGGGGGAAAAAAAAATGCATAATTGTTTCTATGATCTGTTTTCATACATAGCACAGAGACATTGCTGGGCATGCAGCTCTGGCTGTTTTATTTTTGCGCCTTTAACTCCTGTGCCTTTCAAAGACCCCTATTTCCACGAAAATTCATGGTGGATGAAAAACTTCTCATCTCCCAACCAAACCGGGTAGCTGGGAAGGAGCAGACAATTAAGATGCACAATGCTGTGCTCTAAGTGACAGCCCATAAATCACAGCCTGTGGAATATTGCATTTTAATGCACTGCCTGGCCCCTGTGCTCCGCGGATCGCGCTGCGGCGAAGCCCCCACCATAGCTTAGAAATGAAGTCACTCCTTGAAGGAAGGGAGGGAAGTCACGCTGAAGCTATAAAAAGGTGTCAGGCCTTTGGTATGTTGTTTGCAAAAATAAAAGAAACAAGATTCCGGCCGTCTGCTTGCTCTCGCTTTTAAAGGGAGGTATTTAGGAACTTTAAGTGGGTTTCTTTCTTGCTACGCTCTAATAAATGTAATTTATGGCAGGAGACTGAGAAATGTCTTTAGCAGAAAAGTTTGTGAGAAAAATTAACAGAAAGCATGACTTGGGGCAAAGCTCAGAGCAAACCCACTAAATTCTGCAAGGAAAATATTATCTCAAACAATGTGCTTGGGCCCTAAAAAATCCCTACAGCCAAGCAACGTGGTGAAGAAAAACACATGGCTGAATAGAAATGTATGGTAGAGCCACAAGCAAGGCCAGATTCACAAAATAACACAAGAACGTTGCAAAGTAGCAGCACAAATTTTCCCTAAACTTCATTTTTTCTCCGATTGCCCTTTACTTTTATCTTTAAAATACACTGCCCAACCTGCCATTAGGACACAATAAGTGGGGAAGGGGCTGTCTAGGATAGTGCACGTTGATTTCTCTGAATTTTGAGGTGATTCACAGCTGAGTTTTGCTGCTCCTCTCCCTGGGAGTGGGGGAGACTGCCCGTAGGAGCTGCTGGGCAATTCGTGTGTGGGGGGACCTGCCCTTGGTTTTCTCTTTGATTCCCTCCATAAATCATTATGAAGCCGGTTGCTTCTTTGAGGAAAAACTCATCATTCTGTGAATTCCTGCTGTTTCACCATCCCCTCTGAGCGCCGGTGTTTTCTCTGTGCCTGAAGTATTCTCCAGAATTTGACCATTTTGTTTCTTTTATTTCTGAGGGGTCAAGAGCGTACAAGGAGATAAATCAATGAGAAGGAAAAAAAAACCCAACCCCAACCCCAAAACCTCAACAATATAGAAAGAAAGAAGTGACATTGCCAGTGACTGGCAGCGCCTCTTTCCTTCCAGTAAATGAATTCTTTGCAAGTGGTGGGGAGATGGAGGAGACTGTTCACGATCTATCACTCCAAAGGCCAGAGCATCCTCTGCAGAAAGGGAACCCGACAGGCTCTGACCTCCAGAGCAGCTTCAATCTACTGGAGGCTCAGACATAAATATCTCCACAAATGGCCAGCGCTGCACAAATAATTTCAAGGAGAAAGACATAGCTTTGAGCTACTTTCCTTTGTGCTGGGGACAGCTTATGTACTTAAACGTGGGATGATTTAGTCCTATTGGCTCCAGAATGATGTTGAAGATTAGTGAACTGATCCCAGACACCAAAGATTGTACTTGTGATTCAAGAGAACAGCAGTGTGGACGGTTTGCACTAATTTGTTATTTTCTCTGAATATGTTAATGACCTCTAAATGTTATATTCAGGGTGATGTTCATTTGATAGTGAATCAAGTGTGTAGGCAGGTCTCAACACCTGCGTTATCCAAATTCCCAAGTTCAGGTGGAGCCAGGGACTGCCTGATAACCTGCTCTGCAGCCCCCTTTTCTCCAGCTCAATATCCAGTAGAAACGTTGCCCTCGTGTTTGGAAAACAGAGATAGTCTGGTGTGCTACCACTGAAGGCTTGCTGCTCTCCAGACTATATGGGTCTTCTCCACTTTTCTTCTTTCAGGATGTGGAATCGTATCTTGCCTTTCAGTTTCCACCCAGGACTGGTGCTCAGTCCCACCTGCACCCATTTATTTATTTTTGTTGGAACTTAATGACCTAAGCATAAAGTTATAAAAGGGCACCTCCCCCCTTAAACATTCTTGCCTGAATAATTCATACACGTGCCTGGGTGTATGCATCACTCACCGTCGCATACAGCATCCTACGTTGGGGACTTGGCAGATGAAGAGGTCATCTCTTGGCCTATCCAAATGTTAATTCAGAGCTGAGTTTTCTCTCTCTCTCTCTTTTTTTTTTTTTTTTTTCTTCTCAGGTTGGCAGCCCTTTATTTAAAATGAAAATGCCTCTAATTCTCTTTAATTTCTTATGCATAAAAATGCATTAATGATAAGGCAATTTTATGCTACTTGAGCTTGTTTGACCTTGAAAGGTGTAGGAGTCAGTTTGAGTTTTATTTGCCTGAAATTATAATGTAATATTCCACACCTTACAACCCTGCTGCACATTCTGGAGAATGGTAACCCACCAATTGAGAAATACTCAGTCTCTGGGTTTACACCAGTTTAACCGGGAGGAAAATTTTGCGTGTTACGTTTTCCCATCTCAATATTGTTTGGGAGTGGTATAATTAATTAAGCCATATGAGAACTGATGTATCTACAATGAAACCAATTTACTGAAAATACCAAAAATGGCTTATGCTGAGTATAAAAGTGATCTGATTTTGGTTAAGCCCATTGTAGTACTTTTTATGAATTCATGACGACTCCTACTTTATTTTTTCCCCTCACTTGAGGCAACTTCAGAAGATGTGGTTGGAAGCAGAAGGAAGCCACATTCTCAGATTTCCAGCCAAAAGGGTGCCTGTCTCCTTTTTCATCTCGTGTTTATTATTTTACCCCCTCAAAGAAAAAAACGTCAGATACTTCTGTTACAGGAAAAGCAATGTGTAGGAGTAACCAAAGGAAAACAGGCTGGAGGTTTTCTCAAGAAAGGAGAAGTCTCATTGTTCGCTCCTTATCAACAGAAAGCAATGGCCACGTTAAATGGAGCTGGGTTAACCGAGTAATTAATTCTTCTGTCTGAAAGTCTGTATCATCTCTGCATGTGATTGCAAGGGAGGGCAGGGATGAAAGGGTTTGTCTCTCGAGCTGCTTCTCTGTTTTATTTCTTAAGGTTATTGTGACAGCATCCTCCTCCCCTGTATGCTCAGGACTGTTGTAAAGCTCTTCCACACCTTGCTTTCCACTGGTAGCAGTCAGATGTGGGTTTTGGCACATCTGTGAAACTGAAAAAAGCCCATTGCCCATCAGGCAGATGTCAAATCCATGGGTCTGAACAACGTTGTGTGGGTGGGATGATGTTTTCCCTCTTTGTTTACTGTTCAAAGTCAAGGAGGATGACCTTGGCCTGGGAACTGAGCAGGGGGGGAGTGGATACTCATGTGCTTTTGTCTTCCTTTGTTGAGCGTTGGCCAAAAGCTGGGTTTGCCAACAGGTAGGAGGTTTCAGGGCAGGAGCAGAGCAGTGGTTTGTCTTCTTTGGTGTTATGCCTCTATGGATGGCCAAAACCATGTGCATTAAATGAAGAAGCAGCATGGTCTATACTGTATGTTGTATAAAAGCTTTAGTCCTTTCGGTTTTGGGGTTTTTTTTTCATGAAGAACCCCACTGGAATGTTCTCTTCTTTTTCTTATGATAATTTAGACCATGGAAATAACTGGCACAAGGAGCATCTGTGTTCCTGTTTTGTATTCTTACCTTTTGTTTCCAAAGTGTTGGGTACCTTAAAGATGTACAGGACAGGGCATGCCCCCCAGGAGCTCATGTGTTAAGGAGCCTTTGTTTTTATTATAATTAGCATTATACTGCAAATGCCCCTGTTCCAACCTGCCCCCGCTCTTCCTCCCCAAATAAAAAAGAGCCAAGCCATGGTTTATGGTACGTTGCCCAGCTTAACTGCAGTGTCCAAATCTCACTGTCGAAGCACACACGGGCTTTGCAAAATGGGGATCGCAAATCTTTGCTTTTCCTGGCTTTCCTCAAACAATTTTAAGACCTCGTATGAGGTCAGTGAGAGCTGTGAACTCTTCAAATTACGTTCTGAATAACTTCACGTTTGCCCTTTGTATTAATTTGCACTAATCAGTCTCTTCCCTGTTATTTCTGGATGAGTCACTTGCTGCTTCCCCACTTCACGTTTGGCGTTTGCATAGCATGGTCGATTATGACCCAGTTTGGGTAATTTGTCCTCGTAATGATTCATTTATCGCTATCCAGAACCCACTTCAGCAAAACACTTCAATGTGCTTTAAAATGCTGTACTTACAAAGAATTAAAATAAGCACTTGCTTGAATGGTCTGGAGCTAGGGAAAGTTGTCTGCTAATCATATTTTTCCCTCACCGATGTTACTGACAAATGTTCCCATCTTACAGTGTTTTGCAAAAAGTAACAATTGGAGATAAATAAATTTGATAAGCAGAATCAAATAACCGCAGCGTGTCATTCCTGATTAGGTTTGACATTGTGCTGACATCTATCTTCCAAAAACTGTGTTGCATTGATGCAAGTCTTTCCTGCTGGAATCTGACTTTAAATTATAAGACTGTCCAAACCATACAAAGAGATTTATTTCAATTCAACGATCATTGATTTGCTAAAGAACAACAGAGGGGACCAGGGTATTTGGTGGATACCTTTGAAGCCCTCTTTATTTAATTGCTTCTTTTGCAACCAAATGCATAAGAAATATTAAATAGAATTGTTTCAATCTGAATGATGCTCCACACGGGGAATAGTGCTGCAGCCAGTACAGTTGTTTTATTTTTACATATATATATATATATACCTTTTTGAGTTGAGTTGTGACTGTGAAAAATTTTACCTGTGTCCAAGCACAATTCCTATATTATTACTAAAAGTTCCCTACACCTCATGAAGCTCAAGGCCAAGTGCAAAGTCCTACATGCGGATTGGGGCAATGTCAAGCACAGATCCAGGCTGGGTGTAGAATTGCTGGAGAGTGGCCCTGAGGAGAAGGACTTTGAGGTGTGTTGGTGGATGAGAAGCTCAATACAACGTGGCAATGTGTGCTGGCAGCCCAGAAAGCCCCCCGCACCCTGGGCTGCACCCCCAGCAGCGTGGCCACCAGGGCAAGGGGGGGATTCTGCCCCTCTGCTCTGGGGAGACCCCCCCAAGCACTGCCTCCAGCTCTGGGGCCACCAACATCACAAGGACATGGAGCTGTTGGAGTGGGG